>JAXDDX010000005.1:8972500-9177500 GCA_034670405.1 Hoplostethus atlanticus | reverse complement strand
CTAGAGAGCACTGATGCATAGGAAAAGGAAGGTTCCACTCCATCACCCGTCCAATCACCACCAACCGCTTCCCCTCGCGCTCAGCCAATAGGTGGCCTCAGATGGCTGTCGGGGGAGGGGCCAGGGCTGGGGGGTGGGGGGGGGGGGGTACCGTCGGTGTGCGTGCTGGTGGTTTCTCGACTCGAGGGACATAAAGGATGCTTGGGTCTTGTCTCCAGCCTTTTCGCTGGATATATCCTCAGTTTTGATGGTTGTGCTATTATAGGAGCAACACTAATGAATTATGTTTACTAGTACAGTGTTTTTTTCTCTTACATTCATAATAGGAATTTGGCACGGTATGATTGCGTGTCAGTGGATCTTCATTATCTACACAAATACAGCAACAGTGGTGATGTAGAGAAATGTCATGCTAGAGTGTTGCAGGTAGATCCATTAGCAGGCATTTGGCACGGGTTTACCTGAGGTAGCAAGACATGACAAGCAGAAATGAGACGTTTAACAAGGTGCAGAACCAACGCTGATGCCTTTCATTTTTTCCATTGTTGCATTAGATTCATGCCATGTGATTTTTACATGGTTCGAACTGCACATTTTGACTAGACCAGGCAGTCGAGGTAGCAGTGGCACGAGAGAGGACTGTTATCGAGAGAAGCTGTTACACTAATGGAGTTGTTGACTTGAAGCAGCGGGGAGGATGGAGAGGAAAGCAAGGGGGACAACATTGTCTGTCATAGCAGCTTTGATTTTTGACACCCTAAGCATTTTTTTGGGTGGGCAAGCTTATAACGTGATCATTTGGAGGCTCATATATGGATCCAGACCCTCCTATGTACCCCCCCTCTTGTTTATCGATCAGTTGACTGGTTAGATTGAAGAGGGAGAGGACACAAGGCGGGCACATGGCTATCCAAACCATCTCTGCTGGACTTTGTAAGTATATGATGTACTGTGTCAAAAATGTCAAAAAACTGAATTGTCTCAGACTGAACTGATAAATTCTAAATCATGGGGTCTAAATTGAACTATACAACTTCACTACAAGACTACAGAAAGTACCACATTGCCTGTGAATCTAATTTCAGTGCGTCCGTTCGTTTGAGATGTATGAACCCCTCAAATCTGTAATGCTCTCTGCGTATGTGTGTGTGTGTGTGTGTGTGTGTGTGTGTGTGTGTGTGTGTGTGTGTGCACGCGCGCACCTGTGTGTATTTGATGGCCAGGTTTCCAATAAAAAGCAGTTTCCCCTCATCATACTAGTGTTTTTATGTTTGTTTCAATGCAACATGTATATTCTGTCTAGTCCGACAACGGCATTTGGCTTCCATTAAACTCCACTCTATACTTAGAGCCTCTTCTCTTTGGCATCACCGCTCTGTGAAACAACTATTTTTGGTCTGCCAGCTAACTAATGAATGAATGCATGTGAGTCATGTGGTCTCTCACTCTGCCTCCCGCAAAGGTTTATGTTTACCAGGAGGAGCTATAATCACCAGAGGAGCTGAACGGAGGATGCCATCGTTGGCTCGGTTAGCATCACACATACTGTAGGCCGGCCGTTCTCCACGATAAAGGGGAATGCCGCTCAGTTTAATGGTTGGCATGTGTTATTCCTGAGCTCAAACAACTCTCTCCCGAAGCCAGCAGACCGCAGATCTGAACCTGTGATGCCCTCAGGTATAAAGTCGGGAGCGCTGCCAGAGAGAGGGAATTGGAAAAGAAGGTAAAAGAAACAGAGGAAGAACCCAGGGTGTGTGTGTGTGTGTGTGTGTGTGTGTGTGTGTGTGTGTGTGTTTGGAGTTGTTTAGGTTCACAAATACCAATCGGACTCTTTTAGAAGATATATATGAATTCTTAAACTGAGCAGTATTTCTCTGTAAGCGATGAACTACTGAACTTGGGAAGCATTTGATTCTAAACAGATGAAGTTACATTCCATTAGTAAAGTGAGTAGAAATATAGAGAAAAACAATTGCAAAATACCAACATCACATTTAGCTAGGAAAGAATCCTGTTATACTGAGTCACGCCGATTCAAGTGGCTAACATTTCAGCCTCCTCCACTCATCACTGATAATAAAGTGCAACCTGCGAGCAATTCAGTTTGTTTTAAATGAATCTTTTCACCAGTGGAATGGGAGTAATGATTCGTCTCTAATTCATGAATAAGGCATTTAACTCATTTGGAGAGTTGTGAGCGATGAGCGATTCATCACTGCTTGTGGGCAGCTGCTTACCAGTCAATCATTGTTGGTAATCAAAGTAGGCGAATGACAACTCATCAATTTGAAATGAAGCAAACTGAACAAAGAGCCTCTCTCTGTCTAGTACCACCTAGCTCCCCTCCCCTGCACCCTGAGACTGAATGGGCAATCGGCTTCTTCATTTCGTCCTCCGTCGGTCAGTTATAGACCAAGAGTTAAGAGTGCTGGAGGTCAGGACTCGATATGGCTTTTCCCATAGTGCAACACTCACTTCGGCTTGCTGTCTAGGTATGTGGCTTGGATGTATCCTTCCCTGGGAACAAGACGGGAAGGAAAGAACAAAGAAAGACATGACTTTTGGTGAATTTCTAGGGAATTTTTAATTCCACGGACAATAAAATGAACCCAATTATCTTTCAGGATCAAAAATATCAGTAAACATCAGCACTCTTTCAACAATTAATTGTACGTACTCTGAGAAATCCCCCCCCCCCCCTGCCCATCAGTGGGAGTGGGAGTCCTTGCACGAGAAAATAATCTAGCTTTCTGTCTACTCCCCATCGACACTCCCTGAAACCTTCCCAGGCCTTGGGCAGAGAGAGAGAGAGATGAGCCTGTTGACCGTGAAAAACAAATGCAGTGACCCATAAGCATTTAATATTTAAACAGCCCATCAATATGGTTGCATCTGCTACTGGATGATGGGGACGTGAGGGACGAGAACATGTGGACTATGTCCTTGATATACCACTTGGAGTGATACAGCTGAAGTTGTTGAAGCTGCAGGTTTAAATGACCTGTGCTAAAACCAGATGCTCTGTGAACAGAAGGGTAGACACCGACAGCCAAAATGTGAAATTCATGCATTTATTTTTCATGAATTTCCTTTTCAAACAGACTGACAGGGCTGTCGATTGGAGCACTGATCGAATGTGATAGATTGATGAGTTGTCAGTGTTCTTGAAGCTTGATGTGTAACGTGTAAATTGCAATACTTATTTTTGTGCGTTATCTATCGTACAGTTTGAGTGTGACGTCCGGTGTGCCGTTTCATTCTCAACTTGAATTGCGGAGCCACCCGATACAAGGACTGACGTTTCATTGATGAATGCCAAATGGTTTTTGAAGTCTTGAATGTAAATATTAAAAATGTTTTGGGTATCGTCTGTCAATGAGGTACTGTTTCCCTGATGAGAGTGTGCAGTGACCCCTACTGGGTGAGAGGAGAGAGTGCAGGGAGAAGCTCTGTGGCTCTCTCTCTCTCTCCCTCCCTTCATCCCTCCCTGTCTCTCCCAGCGTGCACAATCTTGTAATCCTGTACAGTTTGAGTTATATGTACATAGCTTGTCCCATAGCAAAGAAAATAGGAAGTGTGACGTGACGCTACATACGGTATCCTCTCCATATGCAGCCGGGGTGGAGTCCACATTTGGATGTGGTTCTGTGTTGTTTGCATGGTGCAGAGGCCCAGGAGTCGCAAAAAAAAGACCTACAATTAACTGGCTAGGAGCAGAGCATCCTAAATTGGGAGCAGATACCAACCAATTTGAAGGGTGAAGGGTTGTTTGTCATTTTATGTCATGCTATGTACTCTTTATCTCTCACTCTCTCTCTCTCTCTCTATTTTCTTCCCCATCTCTAACTTTTTCCTTCTCTCTCTCAGCCCACCCCCCTCCTCTCTTGCAGGACGGTTAGACACTGAGAAACTAGCGAGCCTCGCCAAAATATGAAAATAAGTAGATGAGTTTAGATTTGGAACTGTGCGCCGCTCTAAATTGGTGTGCAATATTTCCCTCTGTGGAAACACTGTAGTAAATCAACTGGCTTGAAGTTGCAAACATACTCCCACTAGGGTGCATGGCTTATACGTTACAGATTTGATGTTATTTTGGTAGTGTGTGTGTCTGTGTGTGTGTTTCTATTTGTGTTTTACAATTAAGGATTTAGCTGAGGTGCTTAACCAGAGTAGCAGGTAGGGGGTCCGTTTTCTTGCTCAACGACAAGATGGTGCTGGGAGCAAACTTGTTGCAGGACGGTCTCTCTAACCACCGGGCCACCCCCGTCGCGTGCGTGCATGTGTGCGTGTGCATGTGTGTATTCATGCGTGTGAGTGAGATATTCCATCAGATAGTCCTACGGCTGTCTGTTTGCACAAGCCGGTTTGTTTTCAGGGCTGTAATAACAGAGGTTAGCCGTGGGACATGCTAGCCGCCTCCCCGCCTGGAGAGAGGCTATGGAGCCGTAGCCTGTAGTTCCCTGTCTGCTCTCTGTGTGTACTCGCCAGGACATCGGTCTTTGTTGAGGACAAGTCTAGTGAAAGTCTATTCACAGAGGAATGGAGCGGAGGGGAGGCAAGCGGAGAGGAGAGAGATGAGAGTATGAGAGTGTTTGGGAGTTGTTGGTGTTGGGAGAGGGGGGGGGGGGGTGGGGGGGTTGAAGAGGGGAGAGAGGAGAGGAGGGAGAGAAGGGAAGGGATTGGAGAGAAGAATGGTTGAAGGAGACGGACGAGGAAAAAGGAGATGAGGATGAGATAGAAGAGAAGGGGATAGCGGAGAGAGGGGGAGAGAGCACGGGAGAGAAGAGGAGGACAGCGGAGGAGAAAGCGACACGTACAATACACACCGTGAGCTCAGAACCAATCAAAACAAAGCCCTCTGCAGCGCTGCGTGGCTGCACACTAACACACTCGCACACACAAACGTAATGAAACAATGATACATAGAGCTGGTAAAAGTGTGTGTGTGTGTGTGTGTGTGTGTGTGTGTGTGTCTGTCTGTCTGTGTGTCTTCCTCTGGGAACTGGCTGTGACTGCTGAGCTTGTAAACAGGAACTATCCGGCTTTTAGCAAGCTGGAAGATCTGCAGGTGCTTGCACACACACACACACACACACACACACACACACACACACACACACACACTCTCTCCCCCTCTCTCTCTATGTCTCTCTTTCTCCCTCCATATCTTGCTCTCTGACTCACACATACACATGTACACACACACACACACACACACACACACACACACACAAAACTAAGTACAGTTGGATCCAGTTACAAGAGTTGTGCTGTGTTTGTTGTCCCCGTTGAGACAGAACCACAGAGTTTGATTCTCTGTTTATCCTGAAACACTCCAAAACACACATTCTGTTACTGGCATCGGTGGTGCACGCTGATCCTGTTTATAAAGGGGGGAACGGGCGCTGAGCTTACTGAGCTTTTCCAAGAGAGCCTTTTCAATACAGCGGCAATGGAAAGAAACTGAAGACACTGAAGTTGCTTGACTATTTTGAGACTTTTTTTTCTGTAGTTTCACTGAGCCTTATCGCCACACCAAACAAGAGCTCATTTCAGTGCCACTGTAACACTTCTCTTTTTGACAGTTTTCGAAGTTTCTAATGTGTTGATTCCAAGTGAGCTCGTTGTCCCGGAGGTCGCTGGGGGTAAATAATCCTATTATCAGAGCTCAGCTGTTGCTCTGTCGGTGCTGCCGTCAACCGAGGTCATCGCTTGGCTGATTGGATAGTTCCGCTCTGAAATGCCTTGATATTGCCGTACTCTCTCCGTCTCTCTCTCTCTCTCTCTCTCTCTCTCTCTCTCTCTCTCTCTCTCTCTCTCTATCTGACATCATCAGTTCCAATCCCGTCTGCTATGGGGCACAACTGCCTATAACTTGAAGGAAGGACAGCTGACATGGTGTCATCTCTCTCACTCTCACACACACACACACACTTTCTCTTCCTCTCTCACCCCCCCTCTCTCTTTCTCTCTCTCTCTCACACACACGAGGGGCGAGAGAAAGAAACACATTCTCTGAGACAGATAGAGTGTGAGTGAGAGGGAGAAAGGCTACGGAGCAACACAGAAACTGTCCTCTGTGCCTGTCAAGTGTTATTTGGTCTGCTGTGGTTTATTGGCTTGGTTTTGTAGCGCGGGGACAATTGAAGCGGGGTTTGGATAGAGGGAGCTGATGAATGGTGTTTCCCCCGAGCCGTACAAAGAGTTCTTGCTCTCTCTTCTCTCCTTGTTGTGTTGATGCGCCTCAGCTGGCTGCCCAGCTAGTTCATACACTTTTGTGGGCTTTACAAGCAGGCAGATGCACATGGACGATCAACGCTGAAAAGAGGCTTTTCTTCTTTTTCTACTTTCTTGCACTCTAGTTCTCTCCCATGGTTTCTCTTGCTGTCCCTCAGTAAGCATAGCAGCGATGTGTGGCCCTGAGTCCAAAGGCTATCTGGGTAGTGTACATCTGGGACACAATGAGGCCACTCTGTGCAGGACAGTAACTGGCAATGTTTTGTGAAAAGAGTATTAAAAACCCCCCTAAGTGAGTTCAATTTCTGTTCATGAAGTCCTCATTCTTAGTAATTTCTTAATATGTTAGATATGAAAAGTATGAGAAGTTTTCCTATTAAGTAAAAGGTTAGTGAGGCTTGATAACAAGGGTTTGAAAAACAGAGAAGGGGTCCTGTCAGGGGCAGAAGCTGGATCGCGTTAAGGGGAAGTTCAGGGTAACCCCCCAACACACACACACACACACACAAACTCACACACACACACACACACGCGAGTTTCACATTAATGCTTTTGAGATAGAGACAGAGAGAGAGGTTATTATAGGGCACATGCTGGCAGCAGTTGCATTGTGAGG
Organism: Hoplostethus atlanticus; assembly: GCA_034670405.1. Classification (NCBI taxonomy): domain Eukaryota; kingdom Metazoa; phylum Chordata; class Actinopteri; order Trachichthyiformes; family Trachichthyidae; genus Hoplostethus; species Hoplostethus atlanticus. The sequence continues at coordinate 9,170,647 of JAXDDX010000005.1, read as the reverse complement.
TTGGCAGATAAGGAAGGGTGGCAGCAAGGCATCTACAGCTGCAGAGAGCTGCCAACACCAGCTGATACACACACACACACACACACACACACACACACACACACACACACACCCCTCTCTATACCCCCTCATACAGCCGACTCTCTCTCTATCTACCCCCCCCCACCCTTCTGAGAGGTGACAATTCCTCTCAGTTATTTATTCCAAGAGGATCAGTCAGATATGTGACCTGGACCGCCAGCAGACAGAAAGACAGACACCTCAGTCATACACACAGATAAGACAAAAGGCTGTCAACTCTCACACGGGCAACATTGGTAACACACCAAGACAGGCAAGACGAGAGACCAAAACGCGTACCAGCTGAAAGACAGGCAGCTGTCACACTCAGCCAGAGCTGGCCCATGCAGGACTCAAGAGTGGCGTCAGAGTCGGTCGCCATGCTTGGAGATCTGTATTGTACACAGATGCTCTAGTATATGATGGTGTGCAACTGGTCGTTTCATCTGACCCGCTTTCCAACGCTCAGAGAACTTAATCGTCACCTCAGCCTCGGGTTATCCAAAATCCTTCAGGAGTTAAACTATATACGATCAGCGGGATTCCTGGAGATTTGAGAAGCTCCTTTGTGTCACTTCAGGGGATTTGGGACCGTAAGCGTGGACGTCCGTCTGACCATGGCTGGTCTTACCGTGTTGTTTCGTTTCCTCTACATGGGCTTTCTCAGGGAGAGGCAGGGTCGGCTGACCGTGGAACTGTGCCAGACCGATAAAAAAGACGGTAGGTGGTCCGAGGAAGTGCTGTAGAGGGAATGCATTTTGTTTATGTTTCATTTTGTCAAATATTCCTTCTTGGTCAGGCTGTGTCTGTGGTCCAGTGTAAATAAATTGCAGCCTGTCCGTTATATCAGGACTTTTGATGTGACTATGTGTCTGTCTATGGGCATTGATGTGTTTGCTGCAGCTTGTGTGTTGATTCACGTTAATCACAGGATGTTTAGTTGCTGGATCATGACTTCTTATGGCCTTGGCTTTGGGCTCCATGTCTAATAAACCCATTTTCTAAGCTTATCTGTGCTTTCTCCCCCAATTTGGAGAAAATAATGGTAATCCCCCCTAAAGCGTACAACGGAGATAATTTTCTCTCTTGGACCTGAACTTCCTCGGTTAAAAAGTTAGTTCAAAAGACTGTTTTGGTTCGAATGACTGTTTTATGAGTGGGTATGCATGGGTAACTGAGTCAGATTTGTTTAGTAAAAGGGGGAAACCCTGAGCTTTCACATCCCATTGAACTTGTGTTATTCAGGAAACCATGTAGAGACAACAGCTGTGCATCAAAAGGGCCCGGGGAGACTGACAGAGAAATAAAGGTGCAGACGAAGATGTTGTTTGAGAGGTTTGTTGACTTCAGGCGAGCTTGAACAGTCAACAAGAAAAGCATTAAGCAAGATTTAGGGATCGACTAGCAATCTTTACTTTGCCAAGTATATTAAACCTTATTTTTCCTTTTTTACAATAATACTATTTGTCAAGATCAATGCACTTGTTGAGAATGGCCATTTTTTTGCAGTGGGTTAGGTGGCCCAGCACAAATGCAAGGTCCAGGCTTTGCAGTAAGAGATCATTACACCAACATGTAACTCTCAAAGCCTCTTGATTCATACACTAGTAAGGATGGACATTATTTTCAGTATGGGCGGCCCAGTGCACCAACAGGGTCTGAGTATTAGTGAGAGAGAAGATTACAACCAATCATCAATAAAGCCTATTTCACCCACAAATCCATCAGTGACAACTGTTTGGCTGGCTTAACCTTTTTTTTTTCTTCCCCTTGTGAGTAGCTAGTGAGGGAAGAACGCACGCAGGGAGGGAAGAAACTGCTTAATGCAGAGCAGCACTTGTTAGTAAATCTTGTTTTGGGGAGGGGGGTTGGTGACATGATGGGGGGGACAGGGAGGAGAAAAGCCAGTTGGTGAAGGCAAAAAGGAGCTGGCAGTGCCTCTGGCTTTCTGCAGCTCAGTGGGTGGCAGGGCGTTGGCCAATCTATGGCCGGTCAGCCTGTCTACTTGTTCTACCGCGCAACAATGGGACAGCCTAGAACGGGTTAAGTCAATAACCGCTGTAGACCCGTGTAGGTCCAGTAGGGTATACGTTCTAGATTGGTTTCGTAACGGTTCTGCATTGGTTGTGGTTTACAATGGCGGTGCTGGACAACCACAGCTGGCAGTACGCCCAGGCAGGAAAAACCCTGATCAGGCTCTCAGGTACAGTACTCACCATCATTTAATCTCTGTCTCCAGCATCTTGTTCTGTGTTTTGATTCCTAACAGTCGCAGTAATGACAGTGTCACCTCAAATGTGCCACGGAAATATCAGAACTTAAAAATGTGATGATATTAATTTTTCTATTAATAGATTTCAGAATTTCACCTCTGAATCCCTCAATAACTTTCTTTTTTTCTTTTTTTTCTTTTTCTTTTTTTTAATGTTTTTGTGCTGTTGTGTTTTGTGTAAACTCAGCAGAGTGTTTTTAAAATACTTTGTGTAACTGTGTAATGTTTCCAATTTTAAGGTGATGAAATAACCCCTCATTAATGCAATTACTAAAATCACCCCCCTTGTTAACTGCAGACTCTAGGGGGAACGTGATGGAAACACTTAACCTCCCCACCAACCAACGTCAACAAAACTGATCAAATTACCCACTTCTGTTTCCTAAAAGTAACAGTAGTATGATTGTTATTTTCTGAAGAATCTATTTTGATTTGGTAAACCATTGTGGTCACAATACAGAGGTCCTACGGTCATGGAAAACCTGGAAGTCATGGAATTAAAAAATCGTGTTTTTCAGGCCCAGAAAAGTTATGGAAAATGAAACATGTGTAGGAAGGTGTAGGAACCCTGACAATGTCACTGTAAATCTGCTGTTTGAGTCAATGGATGACTGGTTAAAGGTTGTCGTGAGATGAGATGTTTTTTTCAGTTCATATTTATATTTATATTTTTCAGTTTATTTCAGTATATATATATTTTTTTAATTTTTTTTTATTTGATTGATCTTTGCATTCAGAGCTTTTTTGCATTCTGTTTGGCTCTTTAAAAGATTGAGGATTGTGCTAGAAATCTAATCATTTTCAGTGGTTGTGAGCGATATCCATGCTAGGTTTGATTGTTTCAGTTTTGCATTATTAATAGAAAGCGTGACTGAGTTTTGTAATACAATCAAGAGAAATAGATTATATGTTACTCTATGAATAGAAGGTTTTGGTAGTGGCGTGTTGCCCATTTGAAGTGTTGCAACTGTTTATACTCTCTGTTGTGATTTGTTCGGCAGTCTAGCAGTCGGGCACGTCAGGCCCGCAGCAGCGCAGTGTAGTTAATGCCTATAGTGTCTATGACAGCTGTCTCTGACGGGATACCACTGTGTGACTGACCGAGTGAATGACTGAGTGACTGCCCTTGACTCGTTGAGTAGCTCCAGTTCAACTAATCCACCTCAGCACATGCTCATGTTTGTGTGTGTGCTATCCCCTAGACACCATGTAATATGGGGACTTGGGTATTTACATGCACACCACGTGAGAAAGAAGTCCTGTTAACATGCTTGCTGCTGCATCATCGCTCTACCATCAAGAGGAACGGTTCTGGAAAATGCAATACTGCCAGACTACAGAACGATAGATGCAATGTTGGGGGTGTGTCGATGTGCAGGGAGAGTGCATGAGGGACCACTACTGTACATGCACACGGTGGTATTTAATGTTCCCTTTGCCATCAACCACCATGTTTATGCTGGCCTGTTTAAGGTTCAGTATATGGGTCATTCTGCTTGCCTTGTGCTGTGCTGCACAGAGACAAGTGCTGCACACTGTTTTAGTTACAGGCCATAATGAAAAAAATAAGTTGTCAGAGGCTACTGTCCAGCTTATGTTTACTGAAGCTTAAGAACATACTGTGCCTGGAAACAACACACTGTTTGCACTTGTTTTACGCCTGCACTGTCATAGCCATGGCAGCTCAGAGCCACGGCTGCTAAAGGCAGGTCAGCCAAGACAGCTGTCCTAGGCCTTGAGCTCAGATGGCGCCTAAATGTGCCCATACTGAATGGTAAACTCTTGGGCAAGTACAATCCATTATATCAAGCTTTGCTTTGGGCTGTGAGGAAACTACAACAGAATACAGCGACCCTGCTTAAAACCAGCTCAGGAAGCTTTAGGATACTGTATCTATCACTCCAAATAAAAATGAAAGTGTTCTTTTTCATCCTTCTTTTGCTCTCGAAATCCCCTCATGTTCAGTCGCCGAGACTTTGAGACTGCAGGGGTAATGAATGCAGATGTCTGAGGCGATGACTGCTGTGAGGCGATTAGGAGAAATAGGGCTATTTGTCATAAGGAGAGCACTGCAGAATGAGATCACCACAAGGCTGGCTGAGTGAGGATTTATAGCACCTCTGGCATAGTTAGGTTCAAGGTAGGTATTCCCAAGGCCTGGGACAAAACTTGAAGTCTGGTGCCTTAGGTATGAATTGTGAACATAACTGTGCTATTAATTGATCACTCGGTATTGGCCCCACTAGGCTTATGACCTGGGACAGGTGTCCTTGTCCCTGCCTTTACAGCACCCCCTGTCAAAATGTCTCTTCCCTTCTCATCTTCATAGCTTGGGTGAAATGGTGGTCAGTCAGAGCCTGTCAAAGCCCAAGCATCAGTGCACAATGTTGTCCTGATAGCAAGATGATAGCAAGATGATGACCTAATGCAGAATGGGGAGATCTCTAGTGGCTACTGCTGTAGATATCTAGATAGCAGACTAGTATTTCCAATCAGAGTCCTGATATTTCACTCCTCTCTTTCTGACACTGACAGTGCCCAGTAGGGCTTGTGCCTGTCAAGTGTTGAGCGTTACTGGATAGATTCACATTTTTTCATCCTCTCAAACTGATAAAACAACAGCAGTTGCAGTTTATGGACAAAGCTCCATAAAGAAGAAATTCACAAGACAGCATCAAATACTGGCAACTGACTCAGAGAGTTTCCAATAGTGAGGCGTAGGGGAGCACTAACTATGCTACCAGTCAATACAGTAGATGGAGGGAGGATGAGAGAGAGAGACTATATACGATATCTTCAGGTTGTGTGCATGTGTGTGTTCTTCTATCTTCTATTAATGTTATTACATGACAGTTATTATATTTGCTATTATTGTAAAAGCTTAATTCCAAGAAGTGAGAGATCAATTTGTTAGCCTGCATATTATAGAACAAAGTTTTGTTGAGAACAGGACTGTTGCTCTCTCTCTACTTACATGTATGTGTGTGTGTGTTCTTGCAGTGTGTTTTGTGTGGTGGTGTACTATTGTGAGAGCACAGGGTGTAAGCACAGTAGTTCATTATACAGCATTGAGACTGCTTTGATTGTGCCTTTCACTGGTCTCACAAACTGGCCCTTTTCACACGTACAGTCACTGGGTTGTGTAAGAGTGCTGACCATTGTTTGTATCAACGCTCACACAGTGTACGGAATAAGGTTTATATTTAGGGTATGAGTTGGACTTGTTGTACTGTATTGTCCTAAATGTATTTACTGTGTTCTCTGTTCTCTTTTCTGTTCCATGCAATGAGTTGTTCATCCACTGAGCACTTTATCCATGGGATATATTTAGGTTAAGATATGCTGTTTTGGTTTTTTTCACACCACTGTCTCTTGTGTTTTTCCACGCTATGAGTTATTCATACACATCACGTTGTGGTCAGGAGTTATATCCAGGGCAGGGGTTATATCCAAGGGTTATATCCACCACAGTGAAACAAGCAGTGTTATTTCACCACTATTGTTTGTGTTCTTTTTTGAGTTAACGTAACATGGTTCGTTATTAGACACAGTTTTGCTAGCTCTGGTGAGATTTCAGCCTTTTCCAATAAGCCTGTCAATTTTGTCAGCATAACCGCAGATCTCAAAGTAGCTCTAAAACCAATTGTTTGTTTCTGTAACCTACATTGGACATGCAGTCAAGCCCAGTCATGGTTACTGCTTAATGTTATTGTTTTGGGCTTCTTTTGGTCTGGCAATGGCATCCCTTCCCCATTCGTCCACTATAGCTTGTTGACCACATATGAATCTGGCATAAAGCATTGTCCACTGATACAAGGCTTAGGAGACTGGGAAAACAGGAGTAACTGCGACTGAAAAGTGCTGATTTTAGTACTCTGAATATGTGTGTATCGTTGCATAATTGACATATATATTGGTAAACCTGTTTAAACAGTGTGGACTGACTTCATAGGAAGAAGCATGCCAGATCGTCTACATCCGATAATGGATCTGACGATAACTCTACGATAATGGATCTGACGATAACTCTACGATAATGGATTCTGACCATAACTCTATGATAATGGATCTGACGATAGCTCTACGATAATGGATCTGAAGATAACTCTACGATAGTGGATCTGACGATAACTCTACGATAATGGATCTGACGATAGCTCTACGATAATGGATCTGACCATAAGTCTACGATAATGGATCTGACGATAGCTCTACGATAATGGATCTGACGATAGCTCTACGATAATGAATCTGACGATAGCTCTACTATAATGGATCTGACCATAGCTCTACTATAATGGATCTGACCATAGCTCTACTAAGCGATAATGGATCTGACCATAGCTCTACGATAATGGATCTGACGATAGCTCTACGATAATGGATCTGACGATAGCTCTACGATAATGGATCTGACCATAGCTCTACGATAATGGATCTGACGATAGCTCTACGATGATGGATCTGAAGATAACTCTACGATAGTGGATCTGACGATAACTCTACGATAATGGATCTGACGATAGCTCTACGATAATGGATCTGACCATAAGTCTACGATAATGGATCTGACGATAGCTCTACGATAATGGATCTGACGATAGCTCTACGATAATGAATCTGACGATAGCTCTACTATAATGGATCTGACCATAGCTCTACTATAATGGATCTGACCATAGCTCTACGATAATGGATCTGACCATAGCTCTACGATAATGGATCTGACGATAGCTCTACGATAATGGATCTGACGATAGCTCTACTATAATGGATCTGACGATAGCTCTACGATAATGGATCTGACGATAACTCTACGATAATGGATCTGACGATAGCTCTACGATAACGGATCTGACCATAGCTCTACGATAATGGATCTGACCATAGGTCTACGATAACGGATCTGACGATAACTCTATGATAATGGATCTGACGATAACTCTACGATAATGGATCTGACGATAGCTCTACGATAATGAATCTGACGATAGCTCTACGATAATGGATCTGGCGATAGCTCTACGATAATGGATCTGACCATAGCTCTACGATAATGGATCTGACGATAGCTCTACGATAATGGATCTGACGATAGCTCTACGATAATGAATCTGACGATAGCTCTACGATAATGGATCTGACCATAGCTCTACGATAATGGATCTGACGATAGCTCTACGATAATTGATCTGACGATAACTCTGCGATAATGGATCTGACTATAGCTCTACGATAATGGATCTGACGATAACTCTGCGATAATGGATGCTACGATGCTCATCTGTCGTTGACTCTATAACACACGGGAGTAGGTTCCACTCAGTGCCTTGAGACTTGAAGAGAAGTTACTGTAAACTCAAATCGACATATCAGATTAAAGCACCGAGCTCCGTGCACCTTGACAAGAGATGTCAAGGGGAGAGTGCGGCTCATTCACTTTCCCATTAGGATTGGCACTATACTAAATCAATTGTACGAAAAAAGTGGGATTGCGATGTTTTATCAGAAGGCCATACTGTGGATTGCATTTATGGATTGTCTCTACCACGATATTTGTTTTGTTTCCTACTTTCCCCTTGTGTTATGACTTATTCATACACATTTCGCCGTGCTCAGGGGTTATATCCGGGTCAAGGGGTTGTGGTAGGAGCTAAGCGTTATTTTTTCTGTAAGCCACACTGTAACAACAATATGAGAAACCCGATGAAAGATCAGCTCACCACAGTCCCCAGGCCCCCTGCCAACACCGGCTGAAGGTCACAGAGCTCCTAGTGCAGAGCTTGTTTGAAGTGGCTTCGTGTCTGAGACAGAGAGGCATAGGGAGTGTGTGTGTGTGTGTGTGTGTGTGTGTGTGTGTGTGTGTGTGAAAGAAAGAGAGGCAGATACATGGAAAGAAGGAAAAGAATATATAGGGAGAGACAGAGAGAGACAGCCAGAGAAAAGAGAGAGCGAGCGCTCAGTTGTTTATGTAGTCTTATCACCCCGTTGTACAGGGGCAACGTGAGCCTGCTGTTATTCTAGTCGAGGTTGTCACACAGGGGACATGGCAAACAAGCTGGCTGTAACACCACATCATAGACTAAACATTCATCTTGCCCACAACATGTAGGACAATAGATAGATAGATAGATAGATAGATAGATAGATAGATAGATATGGTACTTTTCTTAGAAGGACGTATTGATTTTGTATTGTGTTGAAGTGAATACCCTACATTATCTCCAGCAGCCTGTGCCCTGCTTTCTGCCTGGTGCCCATTTAGTTTCCCCCAAAAAGCTGAGAAAGTGGCACATCCTTATCTCGGAGGGAACACTATTCTTAGAGCCCTGCAAAGGATGTCAGTCACTGTGCTGCACAGTTAAACACAGGTCAGGACAGGCACACATAGAATCACACACACACATGAATACATACTGTACAACCGTGCACTCGCGTATGCACATTAACACACACACAACAAAAGTCACGCACGCAGAAACACATGCACAAACACGAGACATGACACTAATGCACACAAGATCTACACACCAACCCACACATACACACAGCTGTAAATGGAGGAACTCCCGTACTTCCTCTGTGTTTGCGCTGCTCCCAAAGCTCCACACGTCCTACGTCAGTACATGTCAGGCCACGCTGAGCCAAACCGGGCTGATCAGCGTGATGAATGCTTCCCAGTTCTCTGTTTTCACACACAGACGCGTAAGTAAAGGTATCTACCCCGGACCCTGGACCACAACTGAAGCAAAATAAGCGCCATCTGAAATCCATCACTGTCACTTGCACTGCAAGACGGTAAAATCCGAGAAGGGTTACTTTCATACAGTTGTCGAGTGTTAGGTGTACCAGAAAACAAATAGATGGCGAGACTCCATTTGTTGCATGTGATATTGCTGAATAGTCTAGTGCTGGTTGCACAATTTCATTGGTGTAAAAGCGGTGGACGTGGACGATCAGAGGGGCAGATTATTGTCTACTGCTCTGAATCTTCTGATCTTTGAAGTTACCCATGCTGGCAGTTGGGATATGTGTTATTAGGCTCATACTGAGGCAGTCAGGACAAGAGCCAGGGGAATCGTACGGTTGTAATTGTACAATATATTTTAGCGTGCCTGGTCTGTTCTGCTGTACTACATGTACAGCTTAGCTTGTAATTGCTCCGAGTTTGAGGTTATGGGGTTATGAGGCAAAGGATTGGCATTCTGTGCCAAGCGTTGCAGATGTACCGTGTACAGTCTAGCCTGTGGTCTGAAGGATTGGAAGCAAGGGATTGGTACCATGCATTGAGCCTGATCTGTTCAGAAGCGTTGTACACAGAATATACCAACATGCAGTTGTGTTCATTAGGGGCTGGGGTTATGAGGCATGTTTGACCTGCAGTTTTGAGCAGGAGTTCAGAAACCTTTTCATCTCTGGGACCTAAAGTAAGTCAATTTAGTCCCTCTATATTAAAATATACTTGCACTCTTGTCATGTAGAGACCCACCAGAAACCAGGCTGCAACCCAGATTGGATGTTGACTTAAGAAATAGTGTTGTAGGATTGTTACAACCCCAGTATGATGGGTGAGGGGAGACAACATAAATGTGATTATTGTGATGGTAACAAAAGGTAAGGAGTCTGTGGTGTGAAGGATTGGTACGGTGCACTGTCTGACTACAGACTAGCCTGTGAGTGCTTTCATGCTGGGGTTAGGAAGGAAAAGGAAAAAGGAAAGGGATTGGCATACTTTCTGTGCCATGTCCTGTTATACTGCTACACAGCGATGTAACCTTATGGAGATTTCAAGACAGAGGGTTGGAGGGAGTAAATCTGTCTCTCTGTTTCTCCCTCTGTCTCTGCCTCTGTTGGCGCTCTGAATCCATGTAGAGTCTCTCTTCTCCACAAGGAAACCAAATTCACAACCAAATTCCAAATTCCTGAAATTCACAGAGGTGAAAACTGAAATGTTGCTCACTGCATGTATAATATTTTTCACTTTTGAGTCGAGCTTCGACTAAGAAATCATTTTAAAACTATTATGTTAAAGTGTACCTCGTTATAATAAAAGCAGGAATATTTTTTCGTGATTGCCTCTAGGATTCAGAGACAAAGAAGAAAAAACAATTTGCAAAATTCTATTTTATCTATTTCCCACAGTATGATAAAGGGAGAAAAATATATTTTCTATATGAATTCTCCCTGCGGTGTTCCACCATATCTGAAGAGAGCACTGTTGTGTTATTGTGAATTTTATTAAATGGAAAAAGCCTCAACAGGAGGGAGAGAGTCCTTAGTTGAGAAGTCTTTGAGAGCGTAACGAATCGCCTGGATATGTAGCAGCAATACAAATTACCACTGACGTTCTCCGTGATAAATAGCTGTACTCTTTCCTGCACCATGAGCTACCCACGTAGCTCATGGTGCATATTGTCATAAGCATGGCCAATCATCATCGTATATCATACTGTATGCCTTGTCAACCCAGTCCCAGCTCTGAGATACTCCACATAGCATGCTACCACTGGAAGTATGCATCTCTCCATTACTGACTGTCTGTTTCTGCCTGTGTTCATGTGTGAATGTGCTTCTGCGTGTGCATGTGCATGTGCACGTCATGAATGAGTGGCATCCACCACATTGCTTGTGTCCATGACACACTACCTGTCATGTAAGCAGTTGATCTCGTCATCTTACAACGATCACCTTGTCCTTCCTATTATTTTCCAGATATAGGACAGCTGTGTCACATGGACCACTGAAAAAACATTGACAGATGACTGACCTTGTATTAGAAATGCTTTTTTTTTTCCTATCCATTTTCCTGCTGTGAATTGCAGATTAAAAAAAAACTAATTTCCCCCAAAATACTGGGGGAAAAAAATTCTTGGACGAATGCTATGGGTTCTCTCTCATTTTTACAGGGCGCTGAGTGCAGAATGGCAGTAAAATGGATTGCTCTCATTATGAGTTTGTTATGAACAAGCAGTCTGTGATTGAAAAGCTTTATTTCATGCTCGGCAGACTTGCAAATGAGGGGTTGTGTGCAGCGAAGGGAAGTGATTATTGTGTGTGTCTGTGTGTGCCTGTGTGTTAGCGAGAGGTGATGACGGGATTTCACCAATCACAGTGTTGTAGGGGAATACTGCTTTTTTCCTGGGATAATGTATGGGATATCGCTGCATATATGTTATTGTAGGTGTGTGTGATGCATTGCACCCATTTCATTTTGTTTTCATCAAAGGTGTTCATATTTTACCGTCTCCACTTGTGTGGGATCATCCTATGCTTTATGTGAAATTTCCAAAATATTGCTACTTTGATGTACTACTGTAGACTGTACTTTACTTTTATGACACATCTGTTCCTATCGCTTCACACTAACCTAAATTGCGTACGTGCCCAGCGTTGGGCTCCAGAGGAACGGGGGGTTTTTGCTGCGGCATTCAAAAGGTGGAGAACCGCACTCCTAGCAGGGCTGCAGGAGTGTAATAGAGGTCAGTGTTGGCTGCGTGCCAGGGCCAGTATCTTACATAAACCACCACACTGAGGAATGTGTCTGGGCACACTTCACAGGAAGCACACACACATTCACATACACAATGAAGGAGTAAGGTTTCTTTCTGCCTGGGCATGCTGATGTTTGACACACACACACACACAGAAAAGCTCCTTTGAACATGCACGCTCACACACACACACAACCTGCTGTAATGTTTACATTGGGACGGGGTTTTGCGGCTTTACAGCTGCTAACAATAGGAAAATCTCCATCTCTCTGTCGACTATTTCACATCTTTTCCACCATCGCCATGTTCACGCTTCTCTCCACCGGCAAAAGATAGAGAGAGAGACAGATAGACTGGAAGAGAAACAGGTACAGCGGGTTATATAAAAGAAGAACGGGAGACAGAGGCTGTCAAGAGACGCGAGGAGAGAGAGACGCAGAGAGGGAGATAATAAAAAAGCGAGAGAGCTGATAGCGAGGGAGTCACCGAGCTATTTGGGCCTCTCTCCTCCTGCTCCGCCTCGCCGGCCACGGAGAGAATATGAAGCCGTTATTGCTACCTCAGTCCCGTCTCATCTCAGCTGGCGGTGACATTATCCTTGAGTCAGGCTGCGTCCAGTCGGGCCATTTCCTACAATGAGCTAATGTGCTGCGATGGTCATTCAGGCCTGACTGCTGCTGCTGACTCCCTCAGAAGGGGGATGAAATCGATATTACAGCAGCCATTAAGACCTGTAGCAGTCACAGTATTTAACTGTGTCTTTGCCTCTCTGCGGCCTCTTCTGTCTATGTTATTATCTATCTATCTATCTATCTATCTATCTATCTATCTATCTATCTATCTGCCTCTCTCACCCTCTCTATGTCTGTCTGTCTGCCTCTCTCACCCTCCCTCTGTCTGTCTGTCTCTCTCTCTCTCTCTTCACTTTACTCTTTGACCATTCCCTTTTCCTTTCCTTCATATCTGCTGGTGAAATAGAAGTGTAATGACTCACAGGCTTTTCTGATAATCGTGTTGAAAAATATTATTTTGGAAGGAGCGTGCTCTTGCCGTCTGCACTCACATCAAGCTGCGGCTTGACAGAATATTCCAATGTTGTGTTGAGCTCAATGAATAATGGAGTTTGAGTAATCGCTGATTGACGCTGGGGATTGTGGTTCTAGTGGAGTTTGTAATGAATTTGGGATTATGGCAGACTTTTATTTTAGAGCATTCAGTGTGTGTGTGTGTGTGTAAGAAAGAGAGAGAGATTCAGGACTCTAGCCGCTATCTAATTAGCTAATTTCCATTGCTAGTCACCATGATTAAATGTTTATGTTGTGACTGTCAAAGCAGAGCAGTGTTTATGTAAACTTGTTAGCATCTTTCCTCCACAGTATTTTTCTCCTTTTTTTTTCTCCCCTCAGCTCTGTTTACCAAAACAAAACTCCCAAGCCCGTGAATCTCCCTTCATCTGCAGTAACTTCAATATTTCTCATCTTTTTTTACCCAGAATTTCATTCCATTTTCTATTCCCTTTAACAGATCCATCAGCATTCATACCGTATCTAACCAGGAAAGAAGTTTATAGAAGTTTATGTAACCCCAAAGTTCACTTCGCCATAACAACTGCCATGCATATTCAATAAGTAACTTCACCTGCAGTAACTCTACTCCACTCTCAATGTTTTCCCTCTGACTTTCCTCCTATGTGATTATACTGGAACGGGATTTACTGGAATTCATTTCTATTGTTATGCTTCGGTTGCGTCACTGCTGTACTGTTAGAAAAATATGTTAGAAAGCGCAGCCTGAAGCTTATCTTAGTCACTACTTCCATGTTGTTGCGTGTGTGTATGTGTGCCTGATGAACATAGCCCCACTGCCACATGCCGATGAAGGATATCTGATGACATCACCAGTTATCTGCAGAGAGAGACCCCCCCCCCCCCCCCTTGTAAGCTTACATTGTGCTCAGATTTCCAACACTATGCTAACTGTAGTGATATTCTTTGCAATTGACCATCTCAGTCAGGAATAATTGGTCTTCTTCATGACAGGCAGTGTGTGTGTGTGTGTGTGTGTGTGTGTGTGTGTTGCTCCATCTTGTTCCCTGGTATTAACTGTGTGCCATCTGTTGAGGAGGCGGGGGAAAGGAGTTTACATTAGAAGACCATACCAGAGCATGTGAGGAGATGGTAGAAAACCCTGAGCATACCAGGCTAGGCCCAATGATAATGATGATGATGCCACAGCTCGATCTTCCACAGTTACTGATGTTTTTAAGATTGCTAGGTAGGGGCTAGGGGCGAGGTTTTTGAGTGGGATTTGAACCCATAATATCACTAGCGTATGTTCCACACTTGAGCCCACAGATGTCCCTACACTCATTGATTTCATCACAAGGAAAACATCAATTTGCTCTTGCTGTAGTGAGTTTTTGCCATATTCAGCTGAAAGACATGGTATTTTCTGTGGGTAATTCTATGCAAAATGCTCTATATTGTACTCTATACTGGAGTACAATATAGTACAACTCGTATACTGTAGTATACGCTTGGTCACAACTTCCCTCTGTTCAAGTAATTGTGTGAATCTCATGAAGGGTTGAAGGGCCCCAGCTTATCGTATAATAGAGTTTCCTTTTATATGTCAAAGATGCAAATTGGGTTGTCTTGTTTAATACCATTTATTTCCTCTGTTGCAAGCTTACATGCTGTAGACCGTGCTATGTTTAATTAATCACCAAAACCCATGGAAAACCTTAATTTTATGTGGACATCTGTCTAGAGAGATTACAGACATGTAATCTGGTTTTATTATATGAACTGTTAATGACTAAAGAGTTAATCTGGAAAATATGTTGTGTCAATTTAAAATGAAGCATCATCAGCAAACACTCGAAAACGTCATGTTCAAAACCTGGCTGCTGTCAGAGAATGAGAGTGGTCTGACGTATATTATAGGTCTGCTAGAAAAGTTTGTGAACTTGTTGGGCTCTTGTCGATTGACAGCCTGTTTGTTTATCTGTCTGTATATCTGTCTATTTCAGGATTTGACTGACCTCTCTGCGTTTCTCTGTGTTTCAGGGTTTCATCGCAATGAGGATATGAAGGCCATTGACGTTCTTCCCATCCTCAAGGAGAAGGTTGCCTTTCTCTCAGGTCAGATGTCCACAGTTACATGTTATCGATATATGATATGATATGATGTCGTCATACTTATCCAAGTATTCCACTCAACCTACCATTTTGAATCAGATTGTGGAGTGGAGGAGATGGAGTGTTTGATAAAAAGATGAGAAATGTTTGAGGCGTAGAAATGTGTTGTAGAAATGGTGTTTAAAAGGAAGATTTAGGATTTTGGAAAGCCTGTTTGAATGAGTCTTAGTTCGTGATTAATATGGTGAGCTTCTTAAAATTACAAACCTCTCAGTCCTTGTCTTGTTTGATGAGCTGTATCTCTACATTGTCAGCGTCCTGTAGAAACCTTGAATGTCCAGAAAAAAATGAGTTTTCAGGTATTATGAAGAATTGGTTGACATTTGGCATGGATCCAAGATCATAAAACACTTCTACATGTGAGAGAAAATGTTAGCTATTTGTTTCTGCAGGACTCTTATAATACATTGATCATCAATACTATCCAGACGCAAGTGCTGGATTTAATCACATACAACAAGCACACTTGGCTGTCATCCGTGTTGTTTCAGTATGAACAATAGGCTGCTATTGTTCCCTTTAAGTTCTCTTTGAGTTCAAAAGTCACAGTGTGATCAGAAATAACAACACAATGGACACTGGAACAAGACTTTGCGGCTCTTGTATTCTCTTGTATTTAAGAGACATGACAGTAGTTCACATCCCCTAAATGTCACAACTTGGCAGCTTGGGTATCATTTTGTGGGAAATTCCAACTTCCCCACTCCTAAGTACCACTTTTGTTGGTTTGTTCATGTGCGCTCAGTTCTTCCCCTTGAGGACACCGTTTCTGACGTGTCACGCTCCTGACCTGACCCATAACTCCTGGGCTTCGACCGGCCACAGCAGAGATTGCAACCGTTGTTTTTGAGATGTAGCGAGTGTGGTTGTGAGAGGATGCGAGTATCTGTATGCAAGCGTCTATGTGGGGTGTCATCTGCACAAAGAAGGGGGCAATGAGAAGTGTGTCAGTCATATTGTCGCCAGTCATGTTTGTTATTGTGGTATGATTGACAGAGCATTGCCAGTCCTGTCATCATGAACCTAATTCGACTGCTGAATCCTCACTGTGACTCAGTATATTCATGACTAACTGTAAACATATCCCACTGTCTGTAACCATACCCATAGAAATCAGCCAGTTATGACAGAACACTGCCACACTGACAGTAATTTCTGTACAAAGCAGGCAACACACCGAGCCGTTCAGGGGAAGCTAATCTTCCCTTCAAATTGTATTCAGCATTTTTTTCACTCGTTATGAAAGTTAAGTAGATAGACAAGCTGCAGAATAACCTCTATGTGTGTGCTGGTCAGGTGCAATGTGACTTTAGTTTTGTTTATTAGCACATAAATATAAGATGACAGCAAGAGGGAATATGTGGTTGAAAGAAATGTGCAGAGAAAGTAAGACACTCAAAAGAGATGGGGGGGGGAACAATGCAATAATACAGAGAGAATTTAATATATAGAGAATGATATCATGTTATTGACACCTCTCCTCCGTCTCCTGCTGCTTGCGTCAGCTCTTTTTGTCTGCCCCTGTATCTTGGCACTCTCTATTCCTAGCCGTGCTTCATGGGAGTTATCAGCAGGGCAACTACCTGTTGTGTAATGATTCTCTCTCTCTCTCTCTCTCTCTCTCTCTCTCTCTCTCTCTCTCTCTCTCTCGTGGGGGGCATTTGATTTCTACTCCCAGGTGGCAGAGACAGACGCGGCGGTCCCGTCCTCACCTTTCCAGCACGAAGCAACCACGACAGAATACGACCTGAGGACCTGCGCAGGCTCATAGCCTACCTGGCTACTATCCCCAGGTAAGGGGGGGATGCACTCACAGATGTATAGGCATACACACACACACACACACACAGGCCTGCGAATAAGGGTCTTTGTGGAGATTACATACATATGCACAAATGTTCCATCCATCCATCCATCCATCCATTTTCGACCGCTTATCCGGATCCGGGTCGCGGTGGCAGCAGGCTCAGCAGAGTATCCCAGACATCCCTTTCCCCAGCCACAGTCACCAGCTCATGCTGGGGGATCCCAAGGCGTTCCCAGGCCAGGCAGGATATATAATCCCTCCACCGGGTCCTGGGTCTGCCCCGAGGCCTCCTCCCCACTGGACGTGCCCTGAATACCTCCACAGGGAGGCGTCCTGGAGGCATCCTAACCAGATGCCCGAACCACCTCAACTGGCTCCTCTCCACGCGAAGGAGCAGCGGCTCTACTCCGAGTCCCCCCCGGACATCCGAGCTCCTCACCCTATCCCTAAGGGTGAGTCCAGATATCCTACGAAGGAAACTCATTTCGGCCGCTTGTATTCGCGATCTTGTCCTTTCGGTCACTACCCAAAGCTCGTGGCCATAGGTAAGGGTTGGAACAAAGATTGCCTGGTAAATTGAGAGCTTCGCCTTCAGGCTCAGCTCCCTCTTCACCACGACAGTCCGGTACAACGACCGCAAAACTGCACTCGCTGCACCGATCCGCCTGTCAATCTCATGCTCCATTTTACCCTCACTCGTGAACAAGACCCCGAGATACTTGAACTCCTTCACTTGGGGCAAAGACTCACTCCCCACCCAGAGGGGACAATCCACCGCTGTCCTGCAGAGCACCATGGCCTCAGACTTGGAGGTGCTGACTCTCATCCTGGCCGCTTCACACTCAGCTGCAAACCGCCCCAGCGCGTGCTGGAGTTCACAGCTTGATGCAGCCATCAGGACTACATCATCTGCAAAAAGCAGAGATGCTATCCTGAGGTCACCGCACTGGACACCCTCCACACCCTGGCTGCGCCTTGAAATCCTGTCCATGAAAATCACAAACAGGATAGGTGACAAGGGACAGCCCTGGCGGAGGCCAACACGCACTGGGAACGAGCTTGACTTAGTGCTGAGAATGCGGACACAACTCTCGCTTTGGTTGTACAGAGATCGGATGGCTTGAATTAACGGCCCCGACACCCCATACTCCCGCAGCACCCCCCACAGGATATCTCGAGGGACACGATCGTAAGCCTTCTCCAAGTCCACAAAACACATGAAGACTGGATGAGCAAACTCCCATGCCCCCTCCAAAATCCTTGCAAGGGTAAAGAGTTGGTCCACTGTTCCACGGCCAGGACGGAATCCGCCTTGTTCCTCCTGAATCTGAGGTTCGACAATTGGTCGCACTCTCCTTTCCAGCACCCTGGAATAGGCTTTCCCAGGGAGGCTGAGCAGTGTGATTCCCCGGTAGTTGGAGCACACCCTCCGGTCCCCCTTTTTAAAAATGGGAACCACCACCCCTGTCTGCCACTCCTTAGGCACTGTTCCCGACCTCCACGCGACATTGAAAAGGCGTGTCAGCCACGACAGCCCTACAACATCCAGGGCCTTTAGCATTTCCGGGCGAATCTCATCCACCCCCGGGGCTTTGCCACTGCGGAGTTTTTTGACTACCTCAGTGACTTCCCCCAGTGCGATGGGCAACGACCCCCCGGAATCTTCAGGCCCTGCCTCCCCCATGGAGGGCGTATCCATCGGGTTTAGGAGTTCCTCGAAGTGCTCCTTCCACCGCTCGACTATAGTCCCAGCCGAGGTCAGCACCTCCCCACCCTTACTGAAAACAGCTTGGGTGGGCCCCTGCTTCCCCCTCCTAAGGCGCCGAACGGTTTGCCAGAATCTCTTCGAGGCCGACCTAAAGTCCTTCTCCATGGCTTCTCCGAACTCCTCCCATGTCCGTTTTTTCGCCTCTGCCACTGCCAAAGCCGCTGCCCTCCGCGCCCGCCGGTACCCCTCAGCTGAATCAGGAGTCCCCCTGGCCAACCAGGCCTGGAAGCACTCCTTCTTCAACCTGACAGCTTCCCTCACCACTGGTGTCCACCACCGGGTTCTAGGGTTGCCGCCGCGACAGGCACCGACAGCTTTCAGGCCGCAGCTCCGAGCAGCCGCATCAACGATGGTGGATTTGAACACGGTCCATTCGGACTCCATGTCCCCCTCCTCCTCCGGGACACGCGAGAAGTTCCTTCGGAGGTGCGAGTTGAACATCTTCCGGACAGGTGCCTCCTCCAGACGTTCCCAGTTCACCCGCACTACCCGTTTAGGTTTACCAGGTCTGTCCGGAAGCTTGCCCCGCCATCTGATCCAACTCACCACCAGGTGGTGATCAGTTGACAGCTCTGCACCTCTCTTCACCCAAGTGTCCAAGACATGTGGCCGCAGATCTGATGAAACGACTACAAAGTCGATCATCGACCTTTGGCCTAAGGTACTCCGGTACCAAGTACACTTATGAGCAACCTTATGCTCGAACATGGTGTTTGTTATGGCTAATCCATGCTTCGCACAGAAGTCCAACAACAAAACACCGCTCGGGTTCAGATCGGGCAGGCCGTTCCTCCCAATCACTCCCCTCCAGGTTTCTCCATCGTCACCCACGTGAGCGTTGAAGTCCCCCAGTAGGACTATAGAGTCCCCAGATGGTGCCCCCTCTAGGACCCCATCCACGGTCTCCAAGAAGGCCGGGTACTCTGACCTGCCATTAGGTGCATAAGCACAAACGACAGTCAGAGCTTTCCCCTCCGCAATCCTCAGCCGCAGAGAGGCGACCCTCTCGTCCACCGGGGCAAACTCCAACACAGCAGCGTTCAGCCGGGGGCTTGTGAGTATCCCCACTCCCGCCCGACGCCTCTCACCCTGGGCGACTCCAGAAAAGGAGAGAGTCCAACCCCTATCAAGGAGTTTGGTTCCAGAGCCAATGCTATGCGTAGAGGTGAGCCCAACTATATCTAGTTGGTATCGCTCTACCTCTCGCACAAGCTCCGGCTCCTTCCCCCCCAGAGAGGTGACATTCCACGTACCAAAAGCTAGTTTCTGTAGCCAAGGTCCAGTCGCCAAGGCCTCTGCCTTTGCCTGCCACCCGCGTGGCATCGCACCCGTCCCCTATTTCTCCCCCTGCAGGTGGTGGGCCCACAGGGGGTGCACAAATGTTCTCTGCATGGAAAACACACACACACACAAACACACACACCAGACCCTCCTCTTGATCCTGGTTTAATTTGAAACAGACTCCTCCTCTGGGCCTCTAACACATGCACACTCACACACATACCTATAACCGACCCCCCCCCCCCCCCCCACCCTTCAGACACACACACACAGACAACTCTCCACTTTCTCCAACTTTCCCACCTAACTTGGATTGGATTGGAAAACAGTGGGGTGAAGCTCCAACCTCTCTCACTCTGTCTTTCTCTTTTTTCCCCTCTCTCTCCTGCTACTACTGTCTTATGTAGGTTACTTACTTAGTCTTTCTCTCTCTCCTTCTCAAACTCTCTCTCTCTCTCTGCTGGTGATGGCGTGTGGTCAGAGTGGGTTAAACACAGTGTTAAGTCCTCCTCTTCCTCCTCCTCTCTGTTACAGTTAACAATCTGCAGCCTTTTCTATTGTGTTGTTTGGAAACTCCTCCAGGTAGCACGTATCCACAGGATGTTGTTGTGTTGAGTTGTGTTCTGTTCCGTTGTGCTCTGTAGTTTCCTTCAGGGTTGATTTTCGTATCTCGAAGCACCCTAACATTTAACACGTAGCTGCAGGCAGAGCTGCTTTGAATCGGGCATATTAGTTTAGAAGGGAGGCTGAGCTCTTCTGTTCTGTTCTGTTCTGTTCTGTTGTTCTGTTCTGTTCTGTTCTGTTGTTCTGTTCTGTTCTGTTCTGTTCTGTTCTGTTGTTCTGCTGTTCTGTTCTGTTGTTCTGTTCTGTTGTTCTGTTCTGTTCTGTTGTTCTGCTGTTCTGTTCTGCTGTTCTGTTCTGTTGTTCTGTTCTGTTGTTCTGTTCTGTTCTGTTCTGTTCTGTTGTTCTGCTGTTCTGTTCTGTTGTTCTGTTCTGTTCTGTTCTGTTGTTCTGCTGTTCTGTTGTTCTGTTCTGTTGTTCTGCTGTTCTGTTCTGTTGTTCTGTTCTGTTCTGTTGTTCTGCTGTTCTGTTCTGTTGTTCTGTTCTGTTGTTCTGTTCTGTTCTGTTCTGTTCTGTTGTTCTGCTGTTCTGTTCTGTTGTTCTGTTCTGTTGTTCTGTTCTGTTCTGTTCTGTTGTTCTGCTGTTCTGTTGTTCTGTTCTGTTGTTCTGCTGTTCTGTTCTGTTCTGTTCTGTACTGTACTGTTCTGTTCTGTTGTTCTGTTCTGTTGTTCTGCTGTTCTGTTCTGTTGTTCTGTTCTGTACTGTACTGTTCTGTTCTGTTGTTCTACGAGGTCCCCACGAAAATGAGGAATACTCATATTTTGAGGGTAGTCAGCATAATGAGAGAATGTTTAAGGATGACTATATTGAAGATAACTTTACTTCCCCAACTTTTATCCCCCCACCTACAGTATAGCTGGTTTATGGACAAAATCTCACCAAATGGGGGCCCTTGTCTTTATATTCAGGGGTCCTTGAAAGTTTGGGATCACCTAGTCTAACGTAAAGTAGTAAAGTAGTTCAGAGATTGCAAGGAGTGTGGCGCTGTGTTGTGCTTTGCTATGTGGTTTTGTGTGACACTTGGTGGGCAGTTCAGAGTGCAGACTAAGGTGAAAGTGCATCTGTGAGACAGGCTGGCCGGCCTGGTGCAAAGCATGTCAGGTGCAGGTTGGCTGTGCTAGTTCTGCCCCAAACTGACAGAATTCAATTCAAATGTACTATAATATAATATATTTTGGACACTGAAAATTGCATTTTCTTCTCATGCACTGTTGACAGCATAGTGTATATCTGGAAGTATATCCAAAATATGGTTTGAATGAATGTCATGTACATGTACAAAAAACATTTTTTCAGTCATGTTTGCATATTGTGAAACCTATGTCTAAACATATTCAGAAGAAATGCATTTTTTATGGGGCTCTGTTGTGCTTTTCAGTGTTAGGTGGCCTAGCATGATGATGATGAGTTGGGGATTGTGTAAAAAAAAAGATCACAACTCTCTTCTGAACATTTAACTCTTTTGTGTTGAGCGGTTAGAGAGAGGATGAAGAGGATGAGGCTAGAGAGGATGAAAGATCTCTTAGGGGTGACCGGCTCTCCAGTTTTTAGACAAAGAAGTGGCAGTGGCAGCAACTCAGAAGGAGGTCAGCCTCTCTCTTCACCTTGTTTTCTCTGTCATTAGTCCCTCTCTCTTCACCCTCATTTTCTCTATGCTGTCTTCAAATCTTTCTCCATTCTCTCTCTCTCTCTCTCTCTCTCTCTCTCTCTCTCTCTCTCTCTCTCTCTCCCCCCCCCCCCCCCCCCATTCTCCCTCTAGGCTCTGTTTTTCTCTAGCCATTTGGCTGCCGGTCTGTTTTCAGAGTGAGGTCAGAGTGAGTTAGTGCAGGAGGGCCTGTGTCGGTTTCTGTCTCCTAGCTAGACACATTCAGATTAAAGCCTTTAACTCTGAGAAACAACCTTTTATGGACTTACACAGCACCGTGACTCCTGGTAAGCAGCAGTGGAAATTTCAACGCTTGAATGTTTTAACTGGGTTTTTTTTTTTTTTTGCTCCCCAGATGCACGTGAGATTTGCATGGCATATTTTGATTTGAATGTGTTGTTCGTTTTGGCCTCAGATGTAGCAGTGGGCCTGTTACAGCTGGAAAGTGAATGTGACACTATAGATATATATATTTTTTTTACAAGCTGTGTTTTGTTGTTTTATTATTTTGTAATTGCTCTGCTTCTGCTACATGGGTAATGATGGTGCTATTCAGTAGCTTCAGGTGGTTTCTCTCAGCTCACCCAGGTTTGTTTTTGAAGCTCTCCAAGTTCATTTTTCCCTGTTAGTGAGATTTGTTTGTGAGATTGATTGTTAATATGTAATTTCATATGTTTAGTTTCTTTTTTGCCTCTATTAATTGACCTCTTTGCTCATGTGTTTCATTTTCTCCAGTGAGGAGGTGGCCAGACATGGCTTCACGGTCATCGTGGACATGCGTGGTTCTAAGTGGGACAGCATCAAGCCTCTGCTGAAGATCCTCCAGGAGTCATTTCCTTCTTGCATCCACGTCACCCTCATCATCAAACCAGACAACTTCTGGCAAAAGCAGCGGACCAACTTTGGCAGCTCCAAGTTTGAATTTGAGGTGGGTGTCACTCTACATCTTTTTTACTGCTTCTAAAAAAAAAATAATCATCCTTTTCTAGCTCGGGTTTTGTTGTTGTGGATGTTGCACATGATGTATCAGTGTTTCACTTAATGTGGCAGTCTGAGCTGGAAGGCTCATCCGTATGCCTGGTATTTTTGTGTAAATTGGCTCTGATGTTTGTCTAGAAGTTCCTTATATTGTTGCACAATCTCCTTTGAGAATATGGTTGTTACTCCTCACTGTTGGCAAGAGACTGAGATATAACTTAGGGGTAATTGTTGTGCTCATTATATCGCTATACTACAACATGAACAGTTTACTTTTAGCTTTAGTTAGTTTAGGTTAGCCATCAGTCCCAATTTATCAGCTCTAATTGGACCGCTGCTTGGTGACAGTGGAACTGTTCTGTCCCGTGTGGGCATGTGGTGCTGGTATATTTAGTCCTGACCCAGTTACTATGGAAACAGGATATATAGGACATGGCAGAGTGTTTCAGTAGTGAGTTGGATTTGGACAAGTCACTTGGATGTGAGTGGGAAGTGATTGCGATCAGAAGGTCGTTGGTTTGAATCCTTCGGACCGGCTGGGAAGATCGGGAATGAGAAAGTGAACAAAATTCCCCCCTTAACAATTCCCACTGAATTGCCCCAACTGCTCCGTAGCCAACAGTACAAGACGGTGGCTTTATCGAGCAGCTCCCTGGCTTGAGTGTGTGTGTAGGTTTACACCCTCTGCCTGCAACTACTCCCTTAGCTGTTGCTGGTAATGTGAGTGCATTCTTAGTCCACTTGTCTGGTCAAAAAGCCCGAAAGTTATTGTGGAGTCAAGGATGCCTTTCGACTCAATACTAGGAAATTGATTTTCCTCCTTGCTCAAGCACTTCAAGAAATCATTTTGAATGATTAGCATCATTAGTGCATGGTTTTCCTTTTCTATTTACACTTTAAACCATTTAAACTCAAAGGAAACTGACCCTAGCCCCACATCTCACCATTTCTTTGTCTTTCTGTTGCGTGTCCTTTGCCAAACTGAACCTCAGCAATTTCTGTTTTCAGTTTGACGAGAGTTTATATCCATGTGTTCTCTGTCTTATTAATGATAACATGAATGCTGCTTGAAATGTCTGGAATGTTTTTTTTTCATCCCACCCATCTAAACAGTGGACATGTGCGACCAGTGGCTCTGCACATTCCTTTCATAATCTGGGTTTAACGATGGCAGCGCTAGGAAAATTTGGACAAGTAAAGATTTGATCTGTTTGTAACATGATGATGATGATGATGATGGAGGTGGTGGTCTCTCTCTCTCTCCGTCTCGCTTACTCTCCTTCTCTGTTCCTCTCTCCTTTTCCTACCCACCCCTCTTCTACCTTTTTCGTCGCCCTCTTTATTCTCTCCCTTGTTCCTTTCCGCTCTTCCTGCTCCATCCCTCTCTGTTTTCTACCATCCTCCATTGCTCGCTCACTCTCTCCTGTGCCCCCCCCCCCACACTAGACGGTGATGGTCTCTTTAGAAGGTCTATCCAAGGTCGTGGACCCCTCCCAGCTGACAGCTGACTTTGAGGGCAGCTTGGAGTATAACCATGATGACTGGATTGAGGTGCGCCTGCCTTCTGTTTTGTTTTATCTTTTCTATTTTTTCTTTTCCTGGCTCAGATGTTAGACAGTAGGCATCACACCTGATGATATTAGGTGTGCCAATGAGCTCACTTTTAACTTTCATTTCAGGTGCGGCTCTCATTCGAGACCTTCGCCGGCGACGCGGCACGGGCCCTGGGACGCCTTGAGGAGCTCCAGGAGACCTTGTCCCAACGCGACCTCCCCCGCGACCTGGAAGGGGCCCGGCGACTCATGGAAGAACATGCCACGCTGAAGAAACGGGCCACCAAGGCATCCGTGGAGGAGCTGGACGCCCAGGGGCGGCGGCTGCTACAAAGGCTACAATCACAAACTGCCGGCGGTGGGAGTAGCGGAGAAGGCGGATACGGTAATCGTACTGGTGGAGCCAGCGGCGATTCCAACGACCACCACCACGGGTTCCCTGTGCATGCGGACGCACATAACCTGGTGGCTAAAGTGACGGGTTTGTTGGATAAGTTGCACGCGACGCGCCAGCACCTGCAGCAGCTGTGGCACATGAGGAAGCTGAAACTGGACCAGTGTTTCCAGTTGCGCCTGTTTGAACAGGATGCTGAGAAGGTTAGAGTTCTATTCTATTCTATTCTATTCTATTCGATTATCTGTTGAGTGAAGTCATTTGCCTTCTCACCACAATACATTTTTCTTCTGTATGTTGATGTGTACGATTGGCGCAGTTTATTTCTTGATACATACAGAAGCTTAGCTAATGCGTGGGCATGCAGCTGTGCCAGCCTCAGCCAGGTATTTGAAAATATTACATTAATCCAGACATATAATTCCTCAGATCAACTTTCATATCCCACGCAGGCCCGATTAGTGAGGCTCTGTATGTATATGAAGGCTAAACAGATTTATTGGCAGACTGATATTAGTGGCTAATGTTGTCACAGATATGTTATTGTTATGCTTATTGACAATATCCCACAGGAAACTCATGTTGGCAACTACCCATATTATAGATGTATTATTACCATCAGTATGAGAACTAAAAATCCTGCATCTGTCAGATACTATTTTATATCTATAACCAGTTAACCTTGTTTTCTGCATTGATATGATTACTTTCCATGTAGGCAGTGTTTATGCTGTTTTATATACATCATTTGCAACAGCTGCCACTTCTTTTCTCTTTACTTGAATTCTCCAAAAATATTGTATGAAGCTATGCAGGGTATAAATAGAGCATGATGCGCATTGTGCAAACACAACAGTACAGACCCTGATAACACACCCAAGTACACTAGGTAACACATACTTGTCTAATATAATCTGCCCTCTGTGTGTGTATAAAAGACACAGTGTGTGTGTATGTGTGTGTGTGTGTGTGTGTGGGTTCAGGAGAGTGTGATGTTGCGTGTCTGGAGCTTGTAAACTTTATCAAACTTTATGAATAGCACAGAGCTGCAGGCAAATGGAGAGGCATGCTATGGAAAGGTGTTTGAGACTCAGTCAGAGCTGTAATTACACACACCTCACACATACAACAAGCATGGAGGGAGAGAGAGAGACAGAGACAGAGAGAGAGAGAGAGAGAGAGAGAGAGAACACCACACACATGCAGAGCGATGTTCTTTTGTTGTTGCTCCCACTCATTAGAGAGGGAGGAGAAGATGACTTGCCCCTAGACTTCAGTGCAGAGATGAGTGATGGGAGGTCCAGGTTAATTACCAACACCAGACAACCTCTCTTATCCTCACTGATGCTGTGAGAAGGAGCTGTGTGTCGGGGATGTGAAGTTATTTGAAGGATTTCATTCCAAAGTGCTCAATATAGATCTTCGAAAAATGTCGATACCTCAAATTCATACCTCAAGTCATTATGTTGTCGAAGGTGTCTTCATTCATACTGCGGCGTGAAATCCATGTGAGCTACACGTGTGACACATTGTTTAATGTTTGCGTTTTCTTCCGCTGTTTTGCGTGCAGATGTTTGACTGGATCATGCACAACAAGGGGCTTTTCCTGACCAGCTACACAGAGATCGGAGGGAACCACCAACACGCCGCCGAGCTGCAGACCCAGCACAACCACTTTGCTATGAACTGCATGGTAGGATGCTGTCTTTATGGCACACACACTTGCGATCGTCATTGCTGTCACTCACACTAACACACAGCCACACAAACGCTAAGCCTCCCACCCCGACACAACCGCCACACACACACACACACACACACACACCTTCTTTTTCACAGCCTTTATCCCAAGTCATCCGTCGGCTTGCTCTCTGGCCGTGCACTGATATTGACTGCCACTGTCTCTCATATTATTGAGCCGTTTTCCACTCTGCCTCAACTCTGCCCTGCTCTGTCACGCCTTGTCACAGCGCTGTTCCCATAATTGACCCATATTGCCTTTCTGCCCCTCCCATAGCTGTGTACTGCCCTCTGCTGCTCTGCTCCACCCCTTCCATGCTCTACTGTACCTTACGGTAGTCTGTTAAGCTCCAGTTCAGCTCCAGGTCTGGCCATTATATCAGCTCTCCCAGATCTTCTTTAGCCTCCGGCTTTACGTCTACCTTCGCCCCGTTCTGCCCTCGGTGCCCTGCCAATTCTCATCAAAACCTTTGACCCCTCATGACCCTGCTCACTAGAAACTCTTATCATCGCCCCCTGGCCCTGCTCTCCTGTCTTCCACCTACCACCATCCATGTTATGCCTCCACCTGAATACAGTCTCTATCATCCTTTCTCCATCCTTCCATGCTGCCCTTTCGCTTCTTCATAATGCATAGTAATATACAAAGCCATTTTGAGGACAGTTTTAACCATCAAGCTTTATAAACGCAATGAGTACAAACAATTTTAGTTTGAGTGGCTCCAGTGGGAACTGAATCCCTCACCGTGGAAATGTTATTATGCTATTATGCTCTACCTATTGAGCTACGTGGGACCACCTACTGTTTGACTGTGTTTAGCCAATTAGAAGAAAGTATTCAGAAATCAATTTAATATACTTGTTAATTGTCAATTGTTAATTGTTAATTGTTAATTGTTAATTGTCCCAGTAAGGTGAAATCTTCCATCTGGCAAATAGATGAGATTCACATGATGTCACCCAACATAAGAACATACTTCCAGTTTATTTATCAATACATGTCAATATTTTATCATAAGACAACAGATGACCATTTTATAATAGAGCGTATTGTTCTGTTAGTGGTGATACTATGTATGCATGGAAATATGTTTTCATTTACATTTGCAATGGTTCCTTTGCTAATGATAACCAGCAAGGCAGGTAGCCTGATGTTAATGTATTTTTCTATAGAAGAGATTGAGGCATTAATCAATACCCCAACTAATGGTTGTTGTCATGCTGGTTTTAAACAGTGAATTTGCATCTATTGATGGAAATGCTTGCTGTCGGTATGTGTAGAGAGAGGGAAAGAGGGTCTTGCATCTAGTCAGCTTGTAAAATATCATCACATAACAGAAGCAAACATGGAAATGATTTGTTGACCAGCCAACTACTTGTTTCCAGCTCCTCTTTTATTGTAACCTATTAATCCACGTCTGTCTTAGTGTTTTTGTCATCTTGGATTCACCAGACGGAAGCTGAAAGAAGCCCAATATGTTTCCTTTGGTGAAATGCTCCTGGTATTTTCATACTCGATAATGCAGTGTTCTCAACAATGCGTGGTTCGCTCTTTGACCCCGGTCTGACTCTTACCCGCTACCCACTATCTCCAGCCTAGCAGTTCCCTGCTCTTGCCTCTTTCCCCTCCTCAAGCATCCTCTCCCTGGGCCACGATGTGTTTCCTTCCATGCCCCCTCTCCTCCCCATCCTGTACTGCCCTGTCACCTCCCATCATCTCTGATGTCCACATGACCTGGCAAGAGAAAATGAGGCCACTGTGTGTCCAGTAAGCCAGCCAGTTAGAGCACAGGAAGTGTGCATGGTGGCACCTGTGCTGGTTGTGGGAAGGTTGTGTTGGGTGTATTTTCAGATGTCTTTGTGTTTCCGTTATGATCTGAGTTGAGTGTGTCTTGTGCCCTGGTCTGGTTGTTTGTTTCTTTCTGTGTTTCCTTCTTTGTCTTCCTTCCTTCCTTGAGGCAATTACCTTGTGCTTCTATCTAGAGCAACTTACAATGAGTGAGCAGGTGGGGGTTCTTGGTCAAGGACACTTCAACAGGACACGTGGCTGTTGTGGGGACTGAACGTGACGTGGTTATGGGACTAGGTTATCCTGCTGCCCCTGAGATCTTGTAAAGATCTTTACTTTTTGACTAGCTGTTCTAGCTACCGTGTGCTTTCTTACACAGTTTGTCATTCCACTCTGTGCTAGTAATAAACCTCTCAAACTGAGGGCAGTAGCAGGAATAACAAGACAGAACTAAGGCAGGTCCAGGGGTCAAATGGTCACCCACGCCTCAGTCCCACAGGCATTATTGTGCATGACTAGGCCATCACTTCTCAGTGGACCATTGACAACAACAGGGCTCAGGCATTTTTTCACTCTATTTCAAAACTATGTCTTATTTTACATTTTGCTTTGGAGAGAATACTATCGAATGAGAGAGGGAGAGACCACAGAGAGAAATGGCCACAGCCACAATGAGGTTGTAGCAATTTTAATTCTCATGAAGGAGGCAAAGCAGGATACAAAATAATTAGAAAAGGTTCACTGAATTAAAAAAAATATTAATATATAAAAAAATATATTTAAAAAAGTATTTAGGCTGAGCAGGAAATGCAGCAAGCCAGAGCTAGCTAACCAACTTAGCCCAGCTTAACCAAGCTGATAGTTCGCCTGGATGTTCCTTGATGAACTTGTTTTAATATAATTATTTTGGGCTGAATTTGGTTTTCTTCTTCCGCCCACTACCTCTGAATCAGACTAATATCATGCTTTTCTTTAAATGACAGACAAACATCTCTCCTCCCTCGCAGAACCAAATGTGTAGAACTGTTTTCCCTTCTGTAAATGTCTTTTGTCCCGGTGTAACAAATGTTAGTGTGACAAGAGTTCGAAGCTTATAGGGAGAGGGGGGTCCAGAGGGGGAACCCACATACCCCAATACCTCCCACTCGCAGTGCCACTGGTGTTAGGAACCATCCGTAGTGAGTGGTGTCAACACTAAACCCCGGGGCCAGCGGGAGCCACCGCCCATAGCCAGTTGTGTCAACACCAGAGACCGAGATGGACCGCTAACCCCTGAGACAACAGTAGTAGAAAGGATAGGGGGGACTGCCGTGTAAACACACACACAAACACACACACACACACACATTTGGGTATACAAAGGGTGACCACCGCCCCCTCCACCCATTCTTCCACAGGATGCACTGTTTCCCCTTCCTGTTGCCTGCATGACCGACTGGAAATACATAGTATCGGGCTCATGACAATGTTTTTGCTCGATGGACATTGTGTGTTTACATGGAGGATGTTGGGTGGGACAGGGTTGCACGTGACCGTGTGTGTGTGTGTGTGTGTGTGTGTGTGTGTGTGTGCGTGTGTGCGTGCGTGCGTGCGTGCGTGCGTGCGTGCGTGCGTGCGTGTGTGTGTGTTTGCTTGAGTATGTGTTTTTGAGAGTGCCTGTGTCTCCATGTTTGTGTGTGTGCTCCCACTTAAAGTGAAATATTGCATCCTATTACTATGAAAATAACATGAAACATACACACACATATATATATGCATTTGCCAGTTTCCCCTCGTGTCTGTATATGTATGGTAATCATCAGTACCAATCAAAGTGTCTGTCACTCTTGTGTAATAGGAGCTTTTGTAACATTGCATCAGTAGTCAGTGCATTCACAACTAAGAGGATCCTCTTTGTTTTTAACCAGGGTTATTAATGCATAATGCAATAGATGGAGTTATATTGATGTTGTGCCCCCTATGGGAGGCAGTTTAGAACTGCAATTTGTGAGTCAGTGAGTTTCTCTCACCTGCCCATAGTCAATTCAACACAAGATGCTAGAAAAATATGTTCTAAGGCTTTGAAATGAGATGAATTGCTTGATTGGCTGTCATAGAGATTCATGTTCTGAGAATGAAGAGACACTAGCGCTGAAGGTATCTCCAGACTAACCTATACTGCCCTGTCATTACACAACATCAGCAAAGCAGTTGACTGGATGCTTTTCAAGTTCATTTAGAAAAACAATACACATTATATGACAAAGTTCAGTTTCTTGGACATTTCCACTCTAAACAATGCATTTAAAGGTAAATGGATCAAACATTTCCTTCAGAACCCAACATCAGTTTGGAATTTCATTCTCACTTATGTATCTTCTCAATTCGGTGGCCCCAGTGTTATTTTAGTTTGACAAAAGAGCCTGCCAACAGAAAGCAGACAGGCACACACAATGGACAAAGGGTTTTCCCTGTACAGTGAGACTGTGAATTCTGTTTTTACCAGATTGGCTTCCATCCCTGATCAACCCCGGTAGGTTTCCTCACAGACCCAGAAGGGTAGAGTACTGCAAACTCCATTTGTCCAGTTTTGCTGAGCAATCATGAAATCTGTGGCTTCAGTTTCCTGCCGTGTGGGCAAATAAACAAGGATAAGGATCAACATCATACCATCATGTACCCTTTCTTTCTCCTTATGGCACATAGTCCTATGTGGGCAAATACACACTCACACACACAAAGCAGAAATTCTCTGTCTCACCTCTAGTGTTTCATTTAATGTGATCACGTTGCACCCATTATTACACTCCAAGGATGTTGTGTTGCAAACGTAGAACATTTTTGAACTGGAGTTCTTCACTTTCAGAGTCTCTGTTGAGGTGAACAACATTTCATTGAGGATTGTTTTTCTAACCAAGATTATAGTCCTCAATTCTGATTGGCTATGTCACATTCTAAGCCATTTTAAAACAACACATGCACACCTATGACTGTTCAATAATAATAATAACAATAATAATAAGAAGAAGTTATTAAATTGTTGTTTTTATTGTTGATTAAAATATTGAACATTAGCATTATTTTTAATTTAAAAAAAAATGTCAATATACACTTTCATAATACTTTGAATATAGTACCTCTGCCTCTGTCAAGTATGATGTCTGTTTATAACAATCACACCACAAACAATGCACTTCAATCAGGAACCTAACAAGTGAACCGCTTCCAACCTTTGCTGTTCACTTGAATCTTATTCTCCTTCACCACTCACCTATTTCTTGTGCCAACATATTATTTGTCAACTGTAGTTGGTCTCTCTCTGCGGTCGTCCTTATATTAGTCTGATATATGCTGTCATCTGTTAAAAAAGAAGGCCTGCTCTTGAGGTTTCTCAGTTTGGTCACAGAAAAAGCCAAAGTCCACTCATGTGTGCCATATGTAGGGACAATACACATGATTTGCCACAAGTGCCACAAGTGAATGTTTGAATAAAATAATAACTCCAAACTCACAGGCCAATCCCAGGGCGAGTATCCCAGCGAGCAGGAGAACCCCCAGCACCCCCAGACACACTGTGGCACACCTGAAGGAAACTAATTAGACATCATATACTGAGTGTTTTTATGTGTTGAGTGTGTACATTGAGTGTGTGTATTTGTGCCTTACCAGGTCCGCTGTTTGGAACTGTGATTGGAGGGGGTGTGATGTCCAAGGGTGTTATATTGGGTTGTCCGATGTTCGGGCTGCTGATATTTGGTAGCGGTAGCGGCGGCGGTTCTCTCTTCTTTGTTCTTGTGACGGTGTCCTCCTGTCTTTTGGAATCGGGATCGAGAATTACATATGGATTTTCATAGTCTTCACCTTCCTCAGACAACGTTCCAGTCATTGTCATGTAAACGTCATCGTCACTGGTCGTGGTTGTGGCCTGCTCCATGGTTGAATTGTGTATGTCTCTGAGTGTCCTTGAGTTATGTTATATAAATAAAGTTATGACGTGTGCAAATGTCGTACAGGTAACCGTCGCAAGAGGAACTTAGCAGGAGGGAAAATTGAGAGACCAATTCAAATCAGGCCATTTGGTTATTTCTAGATTAGCAACACTGGACAGATCAGTCAACCCTGAAGCCACAGCCTGTGAGGTACAATAAACGAGCCCGTCAACATTGTTCTGTACTAAGCATAACTTGTTTACACCTTGTGTATGTAGCCATGAAATAAAAAACAGATAGCACATTCCAGCTATGGGACAAAATAAATTGGCTTTGGCTTTGACCTTAAGAAAAGTAGGTTATGTCATGTTGTCTAATTGCTGCAGTCCCTGAGAGGCCTTGTTAAAACTTTTCCCATGATTTATAGAATATTACACACCCTATACCTGTTATATAAGTAGACCCTACATCAGATAAGATAAAACTTTAACCATAATTGGGTCCTTGCCATAAATAGTGATAGATTATAGGAAATGCAGCACAGAAAAACAGAATATCACAAGCACCAATTTCAATACTTGAACATGTTTAGTAGAATGTATGATGAAAAATGCAGCAGTCCTTCAGATTGATGTATAAGGAAGATGTTTTATAGAAATGAGGAATAGTTCCAGTAAACAAGAAGAGAGTTGTTACAGGTTACAGACTAATTTACTAATTTGACTAGTTTGAGATCTGAGATTAAAGTATTCCAGCAAGCAGCGGCTCATTCAAAGCTGGTTTGTTATGCTTATGGTGACTTGTCACTATTCAGTTGTGGTAACAGGTTTAAGCATTGTTGATGTTTTCTCACTGCTGAAAACTTCTGCATTACAATCTTAGTGTGTTCATGAGGAAGCTCGATTTAAACTAGACTAAAATCTTGTAGTTTATAGTCCATCTTGAGATGCTTTGTACCGCAGAACAATATTTATTGGGGCATTGAAAGTGCATTTGTTAAAAAAAAAAAATCCATATAAAGAGAATATAAAATTTGAGGTTAGAAGTAAAGCTATATATTTTTTCTGAATATGTGGGTCTCCCCATTGCCCTTTTGCAAGACAGGAAATGTGTTAATGTGTGCTGTTGTGTAGAGTTGTTCACTGTGTGATCAACTTACAATGGATGGAGTTCCCCCCCATTCTGTTACATTTTCAGTATCTCAACTCACTTACCATCTTCTTCTCACCCCCTCTCTCACTTGCCCCTCATGCCCTCATCAGTTTTAAATTAGGATTATCCTTCTCCCTATCTCTACACCCCCCCCCCCCCCCCCCCCCAATTCTCTGTCTCTCTTTCTCTCCCCCCATCAGTTTTAGATTAGGCCTTTACCACCCAGCCTCTGTTATTTATCCTAATTCATAATGTCCCACAGATGGCACAGAGACCTTTAGGCCTATTGGTGGTGACTAGGTGCTCAACCCTGTTTCTGCCTCCTGCATGTGAGTGTGTGTGTGTGTGTGTGCACGCACTGCTGCGCGTGTGTATCACAACATACCTACTGCTGTGCATGTTAAAGCAATCGGACTCCCTTGACTGCTCATGTGAGCCATTCTTCTCAGCACCTACAGTCTCCATTATCCCCCAGCCAATGCCGGGCTTAACCTAGCGTTGTGGACGTCCCAATGTCACAGTTGCCTGGATTGTAGACAGTGGGTAACATGCCCAGTTGGGCGGTACACGATTACGTCTAAAAACAAAAATAAGGCTTTTCAAAACCATTTCTCAATCCTAATGTCAGAAAAAGACACTTCAGACAAAACATTAGGTTAGTCCTGAAGCTTTACCTTTCGTGGAAACCTGCACTGTGTGTTTCTAGAATGCACTAAAACCCATCTCAGTTTCCGGGCTGTAGCTGGTGTTTGGTTCATCTTTGCCCCCCGTTGTGATCGAAACAAGCCAACAAAGAGCCATAATGGGCTCCAGGAGCAGTAATTGAATAGAATAATAACAGGCTGTTAACACAGTTGTTAATTAGCATTTGCTGATCTGTGCCTATCTACACAAAACAGCTTGGAACCCATATATAAAAAAGACTGAAAGGTTGAGAGGGAAATGGGTTTGTTTTCATTATTCAGATGGGGTGGTGTGCCTTCCCAAGTGGAATGATTATTTAATGTCCATGAGATTGTGTGTATTTCTGTGTGTGTGTGTGTGTGTGTTCACCACTCTTGTCTACAATACTATTGTCTACTCTCTGTGCCCCCCCTATAATATCTATCTATAAACCCTCGTCTCATTGTCAGGACATGCATATGAGCATCAGTGGTGCATCACTTCAACTGTCCTGGCAGATTTTAGCCACTGGCTTTTAGATCCTATAGCAGCTCT
This sequence comes from Hoplostethus atlanticus, assembly GCA_034670405.1. Lineage (NCBI taxonomy): Eukaryota > Metazoa > Chordata > Actinopteri > Trachichthyiformes > Trachichthyidae > Hoplostethus > Hoplostethus atlanticus. Next base: position 9,135,770 of record JAXDDX010000005.1, on the reverse strand, counting down.
GCCAGCCCAGGGCTTCAGGGTCAGGCTTTCAGTATTTCTTACATCTCTACCTACTGGTCTCTCTTGTTTTTTACCCATACAGAGTGCAGATCTGTCAAGTCATGTTGGGTGTTATGCCGGTTAGACTCACCAGGCTGATTAGATCCCGATTATTTTGCCAGATTTTTACATTAGATTAGATGAAACTGGCAAATTGGGACATTGCAGCAGCAGAGAACCGGATATAAATAAGAATAGAGCAGATTATTGAAGATAATACAACAAATACTTAGAACAAAAGAACATATTGAGGATATTTAAAACGTAAATAAAGATAAAGCCTCTTTGCTGCAGTGTCAGATTTACAGGGTAGCAGATGTGTGCAGTTCACAGATCTACTCTTAAACAGTATCACAATAACTACAATGTGATCATTTTTTACTGCACATTTTGCATCTTCTTGTATGGTAAAATCGTGATATAGCATTATACACGATTAATTGTGCAGCCCTGCTACCATCCCACTTCAGCGTTTTGGTGTTTCATTGAATCTATATCTACAGTACTTGTCTCTCTCTGTCTTTCCTCCAATAACAGAATGTGTATGTGAACATTAACCGGATCATGTCGGTGGGGAACCGGCTCCTGGAGTCTGGCCACTACGCGTCCCAGCAGATCCAGCAGATCTCAGGCCAGCTGGAGCAGGAGTGGAAGGCCTTTGCCGCAGCGCTGGACGAACGCAGCACACTGCTGGAGATGTCTGCCAGCTTCCACCAGAAAGCAGACCAGGTACAGGCACATGCAATGCTGGTATACACACAAAGGGGCATAGTATGAATGCACGCAGCCCCAGACAAGTGATGTACACTGCTGACAATGCCAGTCTACTTCCACCACACACACACAAACACACACATACACACATACGCTGCTGTCAATTAAGTACACTGCTAGCAGCCACAGCTTTCACTAGAAGACATGCAGAAAAGTATACATGATTTATGTATACAGTGGGGTCCAAAAGTCTGAGTCCACTACCAAGAACTCTTTGTTTCATCGTTTATCAAAAACTCATACACATTTCTAGTTAAATGATATTTCTCAAACAAGATTACATAATATATTATATTATATTTATATATATTAAAAATAATAATAATAATAAAACAAGTCAAAATTTCAATCATTTTAAATATTTTTCAACTGAATTCCTTTTAAAGCACTACAACAACACATAGACGACTGTATTCATTTAGTGTGTATCTGGTACTAGTTGTTAAAAAACTGTGTATTAGGAGCATGTGCTAATATTTGAATGAAATATATGGTGTGACAACAATTTGATAAAAACTTACCAAGGTTATCCTTACAAGAACATTTCATACAAGCATTTCTCAAATATCTGAAAACTTCATTTGTATCAGTTCTGAATAATGTATTCTTCAATAAGAAGTATCAACTGAGTAAAAAAAAAAAGCTAAATGATGAAAACAAACTCCTTGGTAGTGGATTCAGACTTTTGGACCCCACTGTACCTGCACACTTACTGTGTACGTTAGAGGTGGAATGGGACATACTAAAACTATTTTGTTGGAGGTACTGAAGTACATTTTTCAATCATTTGTACTTTTATAAATAGCTTTGTAGTCAAAGCCGATTGTGACTTAAACTTTGACAGAAATATCTTTTGAAGAAAAAACATCCTCTTTTGGCTCTGCTTCAGCTTACAGGGACTAGAGTTGCTTTAGCTCTAACAGACCGTTAAAAGACCATTTAAATGATCAATACTTCTTTCCACTGTTTTGTATACGGTTGCAGTAATAGTCCATTAGTCAGTTGTTCACACCTATTGTTGTGCTGAGTGGCACCTTTTCTGTGCAGTTGTTAATGGTATAGAGTTCCTTGTAGGCTATTTATATTGTTTCACTTCTAGCTAGACAGAGCAGAGCTAGGGAAATGGTATTGTATGTTTTCTTACCCTTTTCTTTACCCTTCTCTCATTTTCACCTGAGTAAGATTTTGTTGAAGTAGGGCTACTTGTGCTGGAGTGCAGATTTTGTCTACTCTGCCTAAATCTGTTTGTTACACACACACACACACACACACACATGCGCGCGCGGAAGGAGATTTGAGCCATCTGTCTTTTGGTTTTTGTGTGTGATCCATATCTGCAGGCTACACAAGCTTCCCCTCGGCTGTGTTTGTTTCTGACCGTGCTTCACCATGAAGCTGGTCTCCATTTGTTTGAGTATCAAACATTGTTTGAGTATTTTTTTGGGTCTTTGTCTATTTGTGTTAGTGATAATACTCAAATAGACCCTGTGCCATTTTGCCAACATTTTCGCTGTATAGAGACAGATACACACACACACACACACACACACACACACACACACACAGATTCACAGCAGATTATTAGATTGTTCTTTGTACACTGTTATCTTCCTTTGCCCTCCTCCTCCTACTCCTCCTCCTCCTCCCCTTTCCTTTGAAGAACAATCACCTTTTCTATCATAATTTTCCCAAAGCGCTTTATAGAACTCTCTGCTGTACTTTCTATACTCTCTCTTTCTTGATCTTTCTTCAGTTCTCTCTCTCTCTCTCTCTCTCTCTCTCTCTCTCTCTCTCTCCTCCCACAAAATCAGAGGAGAGTAGTTGCCTGTTTTTAAATGACTTGAATCTATTACATGTAGGGAACCGGGAAAGTGATATATTCTCTTTTCTAACATTTGTGACAGGATGCGGCATGACAAAGCAAAGCAAAGCTAACTGACTAGCGAAGCTGCCAGTATGCCAAACAAACTACACACAGAAAATACATGTTTAGCTTAGTTGTGATGGTGGTCAAAACATACAAGAGTCTGGGAGTCATGGTAATATGTGTGTTTGTGTGTGTGTGTGTGTGTGTGTGTGTGTGTGTGTGTGTGTTCTCTCCCCAGTACATGAGTAACGTGGAGCCTTGGTGTAAGGCCTGTGGTGAGGGAGAGCTGCCCTCTGAGCTCCAGGACCTGGAAGACACCATCCACCATCACCAGGGACTGTACGAACATGTCACCACGGCGTACTCTGAAGTTAGTACACAGACAAAGAGATGTGTATACACTCACACACACACACACACGCACGCAAATCACATACGCATACAGCAGAAAACACTTAATAGGAGCAGCACATATTGAAATCACATCCATCCATCCATCCATCCATCCATCCATCCATCCATTCATTCATCAATGAATCAAACAACGCTTCACTCCTTCCAGGTAAGCCAGGATGGCAAGTCCCTTTTGGACAAACTGCAGCGACCCTTGACCCCAGGTAGTGCTGATTCATTGACGGCGTCAGCCAACTACTCCAAGGCGGTGCACCACGTCTTGGACATCATCCACGAGGTGCTGCATCACCAGAGACAGCTGGAGAACATCTGGCAGCACCGCAAAGTTCGCCTACACCAACGTCTTCAGCTCTGTGTGTTTCAGCAGGATGTACAGCAGGTAAGGGAAGACACATTCATGAATACAGACATACGGTCAGTACATACATACTGAGTTTCAGCAGGATATACAAAAGGTATGTAATGAATTACAGTATACACCCATGTACACACACACACACAGCAAGGACTGACTGCTCCCCCTTCTTGCCACAGCGTTAGCTACCCAGTACATCAAAGCATTCCTTTATTCCTATAGCTCCTGTATTGGAAAATGTATCATCGTACACACCTCTGCAGCCGGCACGTAGAGTACTCGCACATAACCTGAGGAAAGTGTGCGTCATTTAAAGCTTTAGAGTCCAACCTGTTTTGCAAATACCAACAAAAAAAAGGTTGCCACACCACAGAGATCCAAAACAACACATGATTGATTGAGCTCTTCACAAGGACTGGCACTATGACAGATGAATGTCTGAATTTAAATGCATTTTAATCTGTCGAAGCGGTAAAAATGTTTATTCTCCATTTTCTTTTCTTTTTTTATATTTGAGTAAAATGTCCCTGTAATTTGATTTATAATGGTATGGGAAAGTTGTGAAAGACAATTTTCTCATCTTTAAATGCTACTCTGTAACAATATACCCATAGTGTATTCATAGAAAAAACCCAAAAGAAACGGGCCATTTTTGTATCATACAAAGCTGGCTGAAGTAAAATGAACAGAAACATTTAGTCAAAATGTTACTCAATTTTTTAAACCGATGACGACAGATCCAGGGGATGTTTGTCGGTTCTGCTGAATATGATTTCCCATAGATATTCCACACCACGTAGCAGAGTGTGTGATATTAAAATCAGCTCCAGCTTCTTCAAAGCCTTTTTGCACTTCCTCCTGGGCTTTCAGAGTGAGAATTATCTCTGTACGACTGTCTGGATGGCAGAGCCCTGAGATTAAAACTATAGAGTTAGTCTAGTGTCTTCTGTCTTCTGCCCTTTGGGCACGATCCCTTCTCTCTCTTTCAGTCTCATTCTTTCTCTCTCTCTGCATTCCTTCTTTCCCTTCCGCCATCCTCTCTCATCCCCCTTTTCTCTTGGTAGTGGTTTCCATGGTGATGCAATTTACTGCCACATAAAGTGTCGAGGGCATTGTGCACGCACGCGCACATGCACGTGCTTGTGTGTGTGTGTGTTTGTACCATAGCAATATTCACTCAGACCTTGAAAACACCATCATGAAAATCTCTTTCATTACTCCACTCAGAAACAGATGGAGTATGGCCATCTGTTTAATAGATAATAAGGTAATTATGTACTAAGATTTATAGCTGATCTCATCCACACTCCAAATGTGTGGACGCTTTGCACTGCTCTGGATTATTAAGCAAAATGTAATTGTCCACATTTCTGTCATTTAAACATGACAGACTCTGCTGATAGAGAGAGAGAGAGAGAGAGAGAGAGAGAGAGAGAGAGAGAGAGAGAGAGAGAGCGAGAGAGATGGCATCATCATGGTAGCCTTCTGATGTGGTCTGAATAGAGCCATCCTGGTCAATTCTGCCCCCTACTGGTTGAAAAGTCATTCTTATTTCACCCTATAGCCATTGACTAGCCCTAACCCCATCCATCACCTGCTTAACCTTTGATGGAGTTGCATCAGCTTCTGTTTTTTTCAGAATTCCAGTTTCTAATTCCAATATTTGGACTCACATTCATTTCCAGTGACAATTACTTTTCTCCTGCTTCTCTCGATTATTTCCTGCTATTGACCGAGTACAAACCGTCTCTTTTTGCTGTGTGTGTGTGTGTGTGTGTGTGTTAAGGTGCTAGACTGGATAGAGAACCATGGCGAGGCCTTCCTCAGTAAACATACTGGTGTTGGGAAGTCTTTGCACAGAGCCAGGGCCCTTCAGAAGAGACATGAAGACTTTGAAGAGGTGGCACAGGTGAGTTTTTATAATAACCGGTCCTATGCTAGTAGCTAAAGAAGTCAAAAGTGTTAAAGCATAAAGCCGTAATCACAAACATGCATTTTACAGTGCTTGTGATATAGCAATCAGCATCAAATAATTTATGAAGAATAAAAACATATTGCAAGTCTGAAAGTTGCAGTCCAATGTCCGATCTTTGTACCCAATAACATGTTGTGTGTGGTCCCATCCAACACCTCCACTCACAGTGACTAGCATTCAGAAGCAGCAGAGCAGCCGACATAGACCGGAGAGTGTATGAAATACGGTACTGTTGAAAATTAAGATTCTGGTATTGATCCAGAACTCCTACACCAACGCTGACAAGCTGTTAGAGGCTTTAGAGCAGTTGGCCCAGACAGGCGAGTGTATAACATACTCTACTGTAATTTTATATTTAGCATTAACGTTATTTTAATGTTTCAGAACACCTACACCAATGCTGACAAGCTGTTAGAGGCAGCGGAGCAGTTGGCCCAGACAGGCGAGTGTGACCCAGAGGAGATTTACCAGGCTGCCCACCAGTTAGAAGATCGCATCCAGGACTTTGTGCGACGTGTGGAGCAGCGCAAAGTCCTGCTGGACATGTCTGTCGCCTTCCACACACATGTCAAAGAGGTGTTGATTTGATTTTTTTTCTCGTCTGTTTTCTCCTCTCCTTCTGTCTCCTCTCTTTTCCCCCTCTGTCTACCAAGATAGTTCTAAGTGCAGTCCCCTTTTAAAACAACAAAAAAACATTTTATGTATTAAAACCATGCTCATAAAATCAATATATTCCAATTTAAAGTTTTTACTGATTGCATTTAAATTTTGATCAATCTTATTTATTAGATATTGAAATTACTTTTGAATATGGTGTAACATATGTATGTTTGGGTAAGTTTAGGGAAAATAGAATACAAATTTCAACTTTTTTCCAGCCCCCAATTTGAACCATTGCGGTAGAATCAGAATACAGTATAGTGGTCACCATATAAAACCAAGTTGAAACAATTACAACAGCAACAGAAGGCTATTTTTTACATAATTGACCTAAATGTTAAAAATAATGACTACAGTAAAATAGACCAATTTTAGTACTTAGTAATTATTGACTCTGAATTCACTTTGAGCTTTTAGGCTGCTCAGTGTGTGGTGACAGAGGTAGTGGCAATGCTCAGTCAGCAGTTATATTAAGTGCCTTGACTCAGAGAAAATCTCTCCTATAGCCTCCAGTCACCGCTACCATTGTGAAATAAATAACATGAATAATAAGAGGTTAGCTAAATGTTGCACAACCAAGAACCAGGTGGTGTGTGTGTGTGTGTGTGTGTGTGTGTGTGTGTGTGTGTGTGTGTATATGTGTGTGTGTGTGTGTGTGTGTGTGTGTGTGTGTGTATGTGTGTGTCTCCACGTGTGTAAAAGAGCAGAACAAAGCATTGTTCCACAAAGTGCTGCTGAATATGTTCCTGCCAAAGCAAAATCATTGAATTCTCCATGTGCAAACGGTTGCGCTTTCTTTCCCAAAGCTTGTGTTTGGTGCACAAATTAAAACCTGTGTAGGATTTTCTATAAATGGATGGTAAAATTTTTTCTATAAATAAATGGTCATCATTTCCTCACCCTAACTGCTTTTGAAAACTTGTAAATAGCAATAAAAGCTAATGTAATGGCCACAGTCACATGCCTTCGAACATGCCTTCACCGTTCCAGTTCCTTTCATAGTGATATATTACGGTGAAAATCATACATCGCACATCTTTAACTGGCACAATTAACCTCTCCGTACTGACAGTGCACCGTGCTCAGCATGTGTTAACACTACATCCTGTTTACATGAGTCATAGAGACGGTCAGCGCCGTGGTGTTATTAATGAAGCTCGTCTTTAGTGTCCATATGGACTAATCTCCTTCATCCCATCTGTCAGCTCACACTGGTGGAGGTCACAGTGTTGTGTGTGTGTGTGTGTGTGTGTGTGTGTGTGTGTGTGTGTGTGTGTGTGTGTGTGTGTGTGTGTGTGTGTGTGTGTATGTGTGTGTGTGTGTGTGTGTGTGTGTGTGTGTGTAGAAGTGAGTGTTTCCAACTCTCCTGCCTCTCACCTCTCCTAGTTGTGTAGAAGCCTTTGGGTGCAGTCCAGATTGCCTTCTTTACCGCCGTTGGGATGAAAGGCAACAACTGTTTACTGTGGGAGCATGAACCATGTTGAAGGACATGGGTTTTCATCTATGTTATGATGCAGATAACTCAGATTCTGAAAATGACTTTTGTTTTTTAACACTTAAAGCCTAGGCTAGTCTAGTGTAGCCTAAACTAAAATAAACACCCAAACACTGGTTTTGATATAGGTATTATATGTATTATTTCACCTACATACACACAGTCGTTTTGGAAGCCCTCGTACCCTGGATCTATCTGGCAACAGCACTGTAGGACTTTCCAACAGTGCAACAGCAGTGCAACAAACACGTACATTTTGGGACTCCGAGTAGCAATGTCTGTGTAGATACCAGCAAATGTGTAACATATCTTGCTCAGTGTGCGGTGGAAAAGAAAATACTAAAAATAGAGGCATTTTTGAATAAGAAAGTGTGGGTGTTAGACAAACAGAGCAGCGGATGCCAGGGTCTCTCCTGCGACTGGGTTAGTGTGCCAGGGCTTTAGAACGCCATGCCAATTCACCCAGATGGCTAATCTGTTACAGTGACCCAAGGATGACCATTCACAAAACACCAGCTTTCAACAGAACTGGTGATATTTGATTTCTCTGTCCCATCTTCTGTCCGTCCATTTAGCAGCTTGTCTACCTTTCCTTATCTCTGCGTTCCCTCTCTTAGTCTTGAACTTTTATGCCGTTGTATATATACTATATACAACAGTGCGGTTAACTTTGAGCATCTTCTCTCCTCTCTAATTGGCCACTGGTGAACCCTTTAACTTCTCTAACCCCTGACCATTGGCTACAGTCTCACACAGCTGTGGACCGGGGTTGGAAAAAGCTCAGAGAGAAAGGCCCAACAATGTAAAATCATTGTCCATTATCCATTTTTAGCTCTTCGGACATGGTTGGAGACGCCGCTGCTGTAGCATGTGCATGCTAAATCATACTGCATTTTAACTGGCTAATTTCTCGTGTCAATCTCCCCTAGCTGTGGACGTGGTTGGAGGAGCTTCAGAAGGAACTGTTGGATGATGTGTATGCAGAGTCCGTGGAGGCGGTGCAGGACCTGATCAAGCGTTTCGGCCAGCAGCAGCAGACCACCCTGCAGGCCACCGTGAATGTCATCAAGGAGGGAGAGGACCTCATACAGCAGCTCAGGTATACATTATAACACACACTGTACTGTAGTCCACATACTGTAATACATGTAATACACAAATTATAAGCAACCAAAAACCAAAAATAAAGGTCAGGGCCTTAGAGACCCGACAATATTCCTGTGACAATAGAGCAGTCATGTGAGAGTGGAGGAAATATAATAAGAGGTAAAGAGATAGAAGGGATTGTTTGTAAGAGACTAAGTAGAGGGAGTAGAGGAGAGGGGGAATCTTACAGTGGGTGAAGGTGACATGAGGTGATGGCAGTTTTCTGTTTTTACTGAGGGCAATAGTGCACACCCGCCTCAATGTTATGTCACCCCCCGAGTTGTGTGTTCATGAACTATATACTGGACACTAGGACCTCCAGGGATTTCAAAAGTTCAAATTCAAACCTTACCTACTGTTGTGCGCCCTATGTACCGCTAAATCCCCTCTATTTGACTTGTCTCTACAGAGACTCAGCCATCTCGAGCAACAAGACTCCCCACAACAGCTCCATGGCCCACATCGAGAGTGTCCTGCAGCAGCTGGATGAGGCCCAGGGCCAGATGGAAGAGCTCTTCCAGGAGAGGAAGATCAAACTGGAGCTCTTCCTCCAGCTCCGCATCTTCGAGAGGGACGCCATCGACGTGAGTAGGGGGGCGGGTGGGGTTTAGATATTTACTCTATACGTCCAGGAAGGTCCACTTCCTAACAGAATGTACAAACTGCAACAACAGTGGAGAGACTTTCTTCCCCTTTATTTGTGGATAACTTGCACTTGGATAATTCTCATACATTCTCACAATTCTCAGAGAGAGAGAGAGAGAGCATTGACATGTGAGGAGAAGGAGGTGGTGGGGAGAGAGTGAGGGGTGTGGAGGGTGAGAGAGAAAGAGTGAGAGGGAGATAGTGGCATGCATGACAGCTGAGGGGAAAAGAGGAAAAACAACTTCAGAAAAGGAGTCGTACCAACATCAGAGCTGGAGCAGCATCTTTAAAAAGTTACAGACAGGAGCATGGTGGTTGGATGACAGCGAGCAGTGGAGGTGCAAAGCAGGATGCAGAGGTAGTAGAAGATGAGAAGGAAGGGAGACGAAGAGTGGAGATGAAAAGAAGGAGGCGAAGGAGGAGGAGGAGGAAGAACGCTACAAGTCGAGAGAAAGTGAATGAGAGGAGATGAATGTAGAACCGGCGTGCATTTCTTTTCTTCCTAAATACCTAGAGATCAATCCCACATGGCAAGAGACGTATTGGCGAACCAAAATGAGCATGACTCGGAGCTGATGGACTATTAAACGGTAAAAAGGGAGATTCAGTCCTGCAGCGAGGATTCCTGCTGCTTTGAACAGTGAACACAGCTTGTTTGAATACACAGCGGTAGTCTCACATTTGCTACAAAAAAAACCCAATTTAGTTCCACTTGACACATTTTCATCCACTGACTCATTCCAATTTTGTTCCCCCTCTTTTTTTTTTGGTTACATTTTTATCTTCTTAATTCCTCGACTCCCCGCTGCAGGAGCGAACGCTTCCTCTCGGCTGGGGCTCAGATGTGATAGCTGCTCTGTTTATCGTAGCAGCCATTCAGGAGGATAGTGTCAGCTACAAGAAGCGTTCTGGGAAAGTTATCATAGCAGTGAATGAAAGTGTGCGTGGGGGGATGGCTATTCAATAACACATCACCAGTGCCACGTGCAATTATACCTATTTTCCCCCCCCTGAAAGCAAAAGATTACGTGGTCCTCTGCGCACTGAGTGAGTTTCATGTTCTTAAAACCCACAAAATCTCTTCATGGTTTTAATTTGCTTTGTCTATCCTGCTTCCCCTATCACCTTCGGGTCATAGGGGAAGGCTACTCACAGTATGTAAGAGATCCTTGACATAAAATGTGGAATGTGGAAATCCACCTTGCTCACTATATAATGTAGAAAAGAGCCTTGTGTCTTTCCATGCATGTGGTAATAGTATTTCACTGGTTGGTTTCAAGTCGGTTGTGTCTGTATTGTTGAGCCCCGAGGAACAGTTAAGCCTTACATTAGCGCTGCATGTCAGTTCAGGGAATAGCGGTGAGTCTCACACGCACCTATTTGCGTCTTTTTCTGTTGCCTTAGAAGCTCGATATGACACAGTGCTAGGGCATGAACGTGGGTGGAGGAGGCATTTGTTTTCCTCCACTCCCTTCCAACACACACTCTCTCACACACACACACACACACACACACACACACACACACAGACAAACGCCCTAGGACACTCCTTTCTGGCTGGCATGGGGGTGTGTGTTTGAGGTGAGGGCACGGGTTGAGGTAAGACATACTTGTCTCTCAGCACACCACTGAGGAAACGAAGCATGGTCAAGGAGGAGATTTGTCTCTTCTGAAAGTTAGTTTTCATAGTGCTGGTAGCCGAGGGAGATGGTCTTTCTGCACACGGAGGGCATTTTACTCAACTGTAAAAGGAGAGGAAAGGAGAGTGGAAATGAGTGCTTGGTAAGTTCCTGATTTGTTGCCTGGTGGTCAAGTGAGATGATCTTTTTGGTAGATGGTTTCATACTGCTGTAGAAGAAGCTTGATTTCTCTGGCCAAGAGAGTTGAGTCTCCCTGCATGGAGGAGATTTTACATCAGGAGAATCTGTGTGAATCCAAAATCCGTACTTAGTTGTGAAGCAAGCAAGAGAGTTTTTTATGCATGGAAAGAGGATAAAAGCCTTTTTCACTGAAGAAGTTTATCTCACTATCCTTGTGGACTTATTCTGTAGGAAAACGGTCTACAGTTATAAAATAGAATTGTCATGGTTTCATTGTCATGGTGTCTGTGTGGCTGTGGACAACACAGATAAACCAGCTTTCTGGACATGCATTCAACCTACTGCAAAGCTAAAATAGATACCTAACTATGGAGATCCTCACTGGGAGGAGTTCTATAATCTAGGACTAGGCTGAATCCAGGACTGTGAAGCCAGCTCATTGTGTTGAGACATTTAGCTCCAAGAGAGCTCAGCAGGTCTCCTGCTGTTTCCTAGTGCGCTAGTTGACAGGTAAGTAGAAAGAAGATGTCTGTGAGCATGAAGCTCATGGTATTTATGCCCCAGGAGGAGGATCTGCCTGCCATCACATACTTAGGCTCAGTACAGCGTAACAGTTACAGCTGCAACACGCTTTTTTTCCACAGGGAGATTTGAGGAGAATTTACGGATGATCCTGAGTTATTGGATTTGTTTGGATCTGGTTGAGGTCTAGATCTGGTGTTGCAAGAGCATAAAGGGGAAGAAAAGGGAATGAATTATCAAGCCAGCTGAAATGAAGAGAGTTTGTGGCAGTGCTATGAAAATAATAGGCTGCCACTAACTCAGTCAGTTATATTGTAAATAATGAGCAAGAGAGAGAGAGAAACACAGTTTCCCTTCCAAAGGAAACTGAGTAATGTTTGTATGAGAGAGAGAAACAAAGATGCAAAGAGTTGTTGAGGTTTTGTTTGGACAGATTGACACAAAACTGCTGCAATAGTGTTGCATGTTTTTGAATGTTTGCAGTATTCAACCCAAGAAAAACACTCAAGGGCACGGCGACAGTTATTTATTTATTTATCTAACTCGTGTTTTTCACGGTGTAACCATTTCATGCATGTCATAACCTCCACCCATAACTGTGCTCTCCTCCATGCTAGAGACCGCTTTGGGAAAAAGTGCCGTGCTCAAAGGCGCACGATATTCAATTGTACTTTTTTTCCCGACCATGCATTGTGATTGGACGAGAGGTTCCATCAGCCCCTTACAACTGCAGTATACTAACCTGTACCTTATAACTTGAACTTGGTGTCTGCCTTGTTTACGCTTCATTTAGTCACTTCCTTCCAAGCAAGGATGCTTATTACTTTTGTTGGCGGAGGTCCAAAATGAAATTATTAAATGAAAACTCTTCGCTTAGTGTTTGAGACTAAAACTGTTGTTAAGTGTTGTTTTTGCTCATCACAGCAGGGGGGCTCTGTCATCACAAGCTAGGACAATACAATTTACTGTCCCAAAAGAAATTGAATTTCCAAGGCCAGTAAAGTATTGTATGGACTATTTCTGCAGATGTGTTGCCATGTTTCTCTTTCCACTGTTGCTTCTTTGTTTTTGCTGCTGTCCTTTTTTTCTGTAACCTTGTTTCTTTTTTTTGTATTGAGCGTGAAGCACTTTGCACAATGTATAAAAAAAAGACTCAAGGTCTGCAGCTTCATTCCTACAACCACAGTACACCGGTGCCAATAACTACGATATAGCACTCCCCTTGTATGTTATTGCTTCCTCCGAGTATTTCCCACCTTAAGTTCAAGCATGTCATGTATGGCTGCAGTGGGAATTAAACCCCTATCTCTACTCATCGTGCTCTCTCCTCACAGTTCAACAGGACCATATCAGCCCCAGCCTGGGGACGTGCTGCAGAGATAGAGAGGAAATTAAAACTGTCAAGGCCGGACATATACAGATATTTAGTCTCACGTTAGGAATCTTCAACACAATCCTCTCTCCCTCTCCTCCTCACTTCCTCTCGGACTTTCTGTCTGTCTCTCACGCCCTCTCTTCTCTCTTTCCGTCTCACATGGAGACTCGGCCACGCTGGGCTTTCCTTTTCTAAATCGCTCTCCCTTCATTTTCTCCGTTGTTGGAGGTCTTGTAAGACACAAGGGATTACACTTGCAGTGTCTGAATGGACGAGGGCAGCTGTCTAAGCATCTCGTTTTCATTTTCATTCACGACAAACTCAGATCAGGTTTTACTGATGTTGATGAGCTACTGCGTTACATGTATGACACGTCCCTATTACTTACATGTAATCCTCATGGATGTCCAGTTGTCGGGGCATGGTAAGCCCTCACATTTCAATCTGACACATTCTTTACATTAGTAGCTTATAAGGTTACGGCGCAGCTGAAAGTTGGGTTGATATGTGACAGAGACACTAGTGTCCAGCCTTCAGTGGAAGTGTGATTTACAAACCTTGGACCATATCACTGAAGTAGCTGAGAGGAGGAGTGTTGTTATTCGATCGTTTTTTGTCGTCCATGAATCACGCCACAGCTACAGTACTGTAAATATCAGGCCTGACAGCACAAGCCTGAGGTCATGCTTTGAACCACCACGTCGATGACAGTTTGGCTGAGAGGTGAACTCTATATGCCCCAGAGCAAGAGGTGGGGATGCTCTGTACATTAGTGGTTACCATCAACAATAGCGACTGTGCCTCCAAAACCTTTCAGTGTTTTGTTTTGCTGAAACTTTGCAGATTGTTTTTGTTGCTGGGCAAGATTAGCTTATTCATCACCACCAGGGAGCATTGGGAAGTATCAAAGACCTGCTGATTTCAAAGACATATCTCTTTGTAGATAGCTGGCTTTGGCCGCAGCTTGAAAGGCTAGACTAGACCCACTGACTTCTAACAGAGCGGAGCTGGATGGTGCTCCCCTGGTATCGTGATTCAGTCTGCGTGGGCACTCTGAGACAAGCGCCGACATCTCAGCGCGTCTGCTTTACCAGCCATGCAGTCACCATTGTAATATGTAACTCCCTTTTTTATGACAGCTCAAGGCGCTTGGGTTACAGCAATTAGACAGCAGACTGTTTGACCTTGTAGTCATAAATTCTTCATCAATAATTTAAATCATACCCTTAATTCTCTCTCTCTCTCTTTCTCTCTCTCTCTCTCTCTCTCTCTCTCATCTTTTCCCCCCTTTCAGATCATCTCAGATCTGGAGTCATGGAACGAGGAGCTGTCCCAGCAGATGAGTGAGTTTGACACGGAGGACCTGACGCTGGCCGAGCAGAGACTCCAGCACCATGCAGACAAGGCGCTCACCATGAACAACCTCACCTTCGACGTCATCCACCAGGGACAGGAGCTGCTGCAGTATGTCACGGAGGTCCAGGCTTCTGGTGAGTGGGGTCGGGGGGGGGGGGGCGATAGACGAACACATGCACATGCACACATGTAGGCAGGCGCACATGAGCAAGTTATGTGGTCACACACAATCTAGTACACAAAATATACCATTCTGGACAGCATATTACTGCAAATGTGTAAAGGGAAGAAGGGGGAGGAGGAATGGGAGGGATAGGAGGTGCAAAGAAGTGGAAGGTTACATTTATAGAGTTTGAGAGAGAGAAGGAGGATGACGGTGGACAGGTGGGAAGGAGGTGAGGAAGGTGATGGAGGTGAGAGAGGAGGTAAGAAATGGAGGGCAAGACAGATGGCAGACAGATATTGCCTCTGAATTCTTCAGACTCACTGGCTGGTTAAAAACACTGTTGGGCAACACACACACACACACACACACACACACACATTTTTTTAGATGACCAGGACCACGCCTCCTTTGCTCCACAGGGCTCAGAGAAACAGGCAGATTGTCCCAGTACGAATCTAGCTGACGTTCCGCACAAATCGAGCTTTATACTCCGTCAGCTACAGGGCGACGGCTAGTCACATGGCTAGCTTCATGAAACGGTTGCAAGTGCTAGTGCTTTACCGTGCCTCAGCGCAGTGGCTATCTACCAGCTTTACAGCTAGTATCACCACTAGCACACAATGCTGCTCTGGAACGCAGGACTAAAATGTGAGTACAGATTATGCAGATGCCAGGTTTTTTTTTTTTTCATGAAACGTTTGTGTGGGAAATGGTTTTGAGAAATCATTTCAAATCCGCTTCCACAGATATGATCAGCACTGTACTGTCTGCAGGGCTTCCCTTTTTAATGTTAAGTGGATTAATAATGACTCTTCTTGCAGTACAGATAGGCAGATGTCAGCTTGTTATTAGAAATGGAGCGATAGGCCCGTGTACACAACATTAAAGTCAGAGTGCACTATTAGCTTCCAGGTGTGAACGCATGCCATAATGCTGTTCCATCGCCTGCCATCCATGCATCATCCAATTATTCCTCTGTCCTGTTTTCAATCATGCTATTCTCTTTTTCTAATGGTGCAGATAGTAAAGAGTAAGCATGAAATATGTTCCTACCTCTCCCTTGTGTGTGGATCCAGCATGTGGCAAAGATGTGGACAGATTCTCTCCCCGACGCCTTTTTTTTACCGATGTAAAAAAAATGATTTAAGAAAAATAAAATGGTGCTATCCTCTCTGCGTGCAGGTGTGGAGCTGTTATGCGACAGAGATGTCGACATGGCCACACGGGTCCAGGACCTGCTGGAGTTTCTCCATGAGAAGCAGCAGGAGTTGGACCTGGCAGCAGAGCAGCACAGGAGACACCTGGAGCAGTGTGTCCAACTCAGGCATCTGCAGGCTGAAGTCAAACAGGTGACATCTTCATGAAGAACAGGAGAAGAGAGCATTATGGGGATGCACGTGATACAACGTCAAAGCAGAGATCGGAATTTTGGTTATGGGGCTTTTGAGTCGAATCATAAGATGAGCTAGGCCTTTTTTCACTTATGAAAGAATAATCCCAGGATTATGCTCGTGGCGTTTGCTTTGCTTGGAGTCTTAAAGCAAATTTCTATGAAAATAGTACAATGCCAGATTAATAAAAGTTGTATATAGCGCACACATATTCACGTACAGACGTGTGCATACAAATACATACACTCACACATACATGTGCCACCAAACACACACACACACACACACACACTTGGAATAGTGTTTGCAGCAAAGGCATCAATACGCCAAGGTCAATGCTTACATACACGCATGTGGAGAACTGTGTATGGAATTTGAAACAGTGGATTCTGTGTTACAAGCACGCGAATGCTCACATGTGCTGGGACCCACAAACAAACCACGCCTGGGGCTACATGTAAGGCGTTTTCATCTACAAACCGAGTGTAAGACACGCGTGTGGACAGACAGACAGACGCACGTTCTGGTCATGATGTAACAGCAGCAGTGTGTCAGAGCATTAGAGGGCGAGAATTGGTTTTGTCTGTACATGACCGTGAGTAGATGAGTAGATGACTCATCATGTGTCAACAAACTCTCTCTCTCTCTCTCTCTCTCTCTCTCTCTCTCTCTCTCTCTCTCTCTCTCTCTGGGGCAAATATAGGGAGGAAAGAAATGGAAGGAATTGGGGAGGTTCAGCCAAGGTAGGGGAGGGAGAGAATAGTAGTAAGTAAATAGTGATATATGGGAGAGAGAAGGGAAAATATGGGGTTACAAAGGAAAGAAATGGGGGTGGGGGGGGGACTGACTGGAGTGATAGGGAGAGAAAATTGGGACATTGGGAAAGAGACACAATTTTTCATCTTATTGTTGTATCAGTGAAGAGCGTGTCAACTCCTGTTTCCTTCTCTGTATTCATTCAGTAGCAGTGTGTGAAAATTGGCTATGTGGAGTTGAACATTACAGCATAGCCTAGTTTGATTTCCCAGAAAAACACAAACAAATGTAGAACCAATTTTCCTAATTAGAGCTTTTATCACCGTGAAGCATCCAAATATGAACAGCTTTAATGCTTCAGGCTGCACTGGGATGAAAACTGGGACCAAAATGGGGACAGACGTGGAATCAAGACTAAAATTACCCATGACCTGCCACTGCGGCAATCCATTGCAGAAGATACACTGGCATCAAATAGGATAACTAGATATGACACTATCATCATAGTGCTATTGATTTATCATGGCTCGTCTACCCACTGGTGGGTAGTATTACATATGTCGCCATGTACTGTTCTCTGCCACAAATAGCATGTTACAGGCACCACCAATGATCCTAAAGCTACAGCAGTTCATGAATCAACATTTACTTGAGAAGTGACTTCATTTATTTTAATATGTTTTGATGACCTTCAGCACTCACCGTGAACTGAAATGCATTTCCAAGGAGACTCTCCCCAGATTTCAACGTCAAATAGAGCCAAACTGTTTCTGCCGTCCAATCCCTCACGTGAGAATGCCGAGCCAAGACACCCCTCCTGCACTGAATGCTGGGAAAATAGAGCAATCCTGTAAGACAAAAATAGGGCAAAACCATCATCTGTTAATCTTAGTGTGTATTTTTGCCCCTTTTTTTTATTAATACTGACTGTTGGCCCGGGCCAGAGATTATTTACGCACTATCTTGTCGGGTCCAAACGTCCCAAAACGAACCGTGAAGGTGAGGACTGCTTTCTGACCGTCATTAGAAAAATGGTTAGTGTTAGGAATGGAGCTTAGGGTGAGGGTTATAATAAAGTAAGTTTATAGGTCAGGCTTGGGGTTAAACATTTCAATAGATTATATCGATATGATATAATAGTATACTAATCCAATACCTGCCCATGTAACACATATGCTCTCCTTAATGGACTGCTAAGGCGAAGGTCATTATTGCTGTTGTTGCTGGTGTGTATGTGTGTGTGTGTGTGTGTGTGTGTGTGTGTGTGTGTGTGTGTGACAGAGAGAGTGCCTGTGTCTCCACATTTCTGTCCGTGCTCCCAGTTTCAGTAAAGCACGTTATCGTATTACTGACCGTATGTGAATAATACATACTGACACATAAAACACATTCAGTAATTGACGTTGACGCGCTGCTCTGCAAAACCCCGGTTCAGAGAGACTTGTAGTCCGTTTCTGCGCCCCTTGGGAACACGGCGGCAGCAGAAAGCGCACATTAGCCTGTTGAGGAGGCGTCGGACTCCCTCCCTGTTAGGTCTGCTAACCTCTGGAAAACAAAAGAGGACTCAAACAGTAGATGACTCAAACCGTCTTGATGCTGTCTGCTGCGGTGGTGGAGAAGTCAAAGTGGATATCTTCTACCTGGTGTGGTGGGAGACTCTCCTCTGTGCTAACTAGTCCAGTGCCCCAGTTGCAAAATAAAAATAAATAAAAAATAAAATAAAAATTTAAAACAAGTAAATACAAGAAGGTACAAGCATAAGAATAGAGGGTGGCAACAATATAATAACAAGATCAATAAACAGCATATCTATCATAGTGAAAACAACACAATAAAGACGTCCCGTAAATGAATATGTCTAGAATGTGCTCACGTGTGTGATATTCAATAGCTGACAGACATGATCCCCCTAATGCAGACTGGGGACATTGCTAACGCAATGGAAACATTGATCCTGTTGAAGTAGCTGAAAAAAACAGGAGTCAGGGGTGTGTTGCATCATCACTTTTACAGCCAAGCTTCGTTCCCAGCGCTGCCTGTCACCCACACAGCAGGTGTGCTTGCTGAGTCAGAGAGAAAGAGAGAGAGAGAGAGAGAGAGAGAGAGGAAGAGGAAGAGAAAGAGGTGTCTCTGAGGGCAGACCGTATGGAACGTATACCCTTCGGCTGGGACTAGGTGTACAAAAATATGGGGAAAGGTGATTTTGTGTGTGCGTGTGCGTGTGTGTGTGTGTGTTAAGGTGTTGTGGATGGTTAAAGGCCATATGTTAGACTGGGTTGTTTAATCTAATGAGGTGTAATTAGACAGCTAATAAAACTGACCTGAGTGTGTGTGTGTGTTTGTGTGTGTGTGTGTGTGTGTGTGTGTGTGTACTGTAGGTGCTGGGTTGGATCCGTAATGGGGAGTCCATGCTGAACGCTGGCCTGATCACAGCCAGTTCCTTGCAAGAGGCCGAACAACTGCAGAAGGAACACGAACAATTCCAACATGCCATAGAGGTAAAATAAAATACTACTCATCCTTTCAGCCTTTCTTTTCTATCACATCTTTCTATGAATCTGTCCATCCTCTTCTCATCTCAGAGGAAACAACATGTTGCTGTCCATGTGCTTTATAATGATCTCGTACCAAGATTCAAGATTCAAGAACTTTATTTGTCACATACACACACGGGGTGTGTAGTGAAATGAAAAGTGGCAATGCTCAACGGGAATGTGCAAAAGGGCAACAGTACACAGTATTTACAGTAAAAAAAACAACAACACAATATTTACAGTATTACAGTAATTACAGTAATTACAGTAAGAGCTCTTATATATAAAAAACCAACACAATATATACAGTAAGAGCAGCAGCAGTCGGATTCTGTATTTCCTTTTTCTTCATCCATCCCCCAACTCTCTATCTTCTTCCCTGTCTTCATATTTGTCTTGATTCATCTCTTTCCTCCCCCTCCTCTCCCTTTACCCCCTCCTTTTTTTTTTTTACCTCCATTCTTCAACTCCCTTCTCTCTCATCTTTCACCACTTCTGCATCTTCTCCCCCACCTCCGCTGTTCCCCTTCCACCTTTTGCCTTTCTGGAAACGCTTCAAAATTCTGGTTCATGTGTGATGTTTGCACAGCCTCCCCTCCCCGTCACAAGTCGCACATGAAATGGAATGAGGAATCACTGGTGTCTCTCCTTCTTTCTTTCTTCTCTCGCTCTGCTCACCTTCCTTTCCTTACTTCCTTTCTCTCTTTCTGCCACTGATTATGTAGGGGAACATCTCCTTTGAACTCTCCCGAGCCTGGCTCATTTTAATGCAGGCCTGTACCTGACCTACTTCTACAGAGCTCACACACACACACACACACACACACACACACACACTCAAAGACGCGCAGTCAGGAGAAAAGCTCAGTTTATGATTATTACTTTCATTTCGCCATGCATATTGTAGTGATATGGAAGCATCATGAGGAATCGGTGTGTTGGTTGAAAATCCATCCCTTGCCTCCCTTCTCCACCCATCCTTTCCTGTTCATCCCTCACATCTCTCCTCCATTCATCCTCCCTTTCTTCCCCTTCTCCTCTCCTCCTTGTCCGGACCCTGCAGCTGCTGCAGAGGGTAGAAACGATGCCGCTAACATTATCAGAAGCGCCACTAAATCCTTCATTCTTACTTCATGCCCCTCTATCCGTCTCTGCTTTCCTTCCCCAGAGTGCTCTACTCCAGCAAAGGGCAAAAAGCCTTTCCTCGGGCTAAGCAATATGACACAGAAATGACCAGATACTTTCTCTGCTTTGCCTCCCTATCTCATTTCCTCTCCGGAGTGCTTACTCCAGGCCAACAGTCTGTGACACGGCCATCATCAGACGCTGCTGTATTTATTTATTTTGCCTTCTCTCCATTGCTCCATTGCTCCAACAGGGCCAACAGAAAGCTGAAGTCTGATTTCCAAAGCAATCCTTCTGACACAGAGACTGCACTAACTCTTGAATTCATTCTTTCTCCCCCCCCCCTCGCTCCCTTCCACCCCCCACCCCCAATGCAGAAGACCCACCAGAGTGCTCTGCAGGTGCAGCAGAAGGCTGAGGCCTTACTCCAGGCCAACCACTACGACATGGATATGATCAGAGATTGTGCAGAGAAGGTACTTATCTCAATGTAAAGGAAAACAATAATAGGATTACTGGCTTTGTGAAATTCTCAAAAACAAATAGACTTGGGTTTAGCTGGAAGCGGTAAACTGACTTGACTGTTTTGAAGGTGGCAGATCACTGGCAGCAGCTGATGCTGAAGATGGAGGACAGGCTCAAGCTGGTCAACGCTTCCGTGGCCTTCTACAAGACCTCTGAACAGGTACTTGATGTGTGTGTGTGTGGGTGTATGCATATGTATGTGTGTGTGTGTGTCCATGTGTGTAACAGCTTTATGCATTTTGGGAATCCGGCTCAAACAGGTGATAAATGTGCTAGAGAATCTGGAGCGGGAACATCTGTTGCATTATTGGAATTACACTCTCATTTCCAGTGTGCTCTCCATATAACAGTGTGCAGTGAGCTGGAAAGCCTGTAAGGGATATCAGAGAATATGAGAAAGAATGGGAGTGGTGTTTTTGCACTAAAGGATTTGCAATTGCACAGTGCATCGGAAAGCCTGGAGTGTAGCGAGAGAAGGCCGGTGTTATGGGTTATGGGAACATGGGTTAGGATGTTTATCTGTGTCTCCAGGTGTGCAGTGTGTTGGAAAGCCTGGAGCAGGAGTACAAGAGAGAAGAGGACTGGTGTGGCGGCGCTGATAAACTGGGCCCGAACAGTGAGTCGGACCACGTCACTCCCATGATCAGCAAACACCTGGAGCAGAAAGAGGCCTTCCTCAAGGTGAGAAAGAGAGAGAGCCCGTCGTTCATAGGAGTAGACATCAGAAGCATTATCTAGCACTCTCTTTTTGATGTCCTGTTGCTTTACTTGAAGGAACACTTTTTGAAGTATTCTTTAAGAGACACGTCTCTCCTCATTGTGTATGTCGACAGGCCTGTACGTTAGCCAGGCGTAATGCCGATGTCTTCCTGAAGTACCTGCACAGAAACAGCGTCAACATGCCCGGCATGTTGTCCCACGTCAAAGCTCCTGAGACTCAGGTCAAGAGTAAGTAGAGGACTCAATAATCACTTTAATAGTATCTTGTCATCAACACCCGGTGCATAACCACCTGCCCAGTTTCTAGTTTGTCAGGTTCTTCACAGTATTTTTGGAGCTTTTAACCCTTTAAACTCCATGATGAGTTCAAATGAGGATGAAGAATAGGATTCTGTATTGCATTGTATTATTATTATATTATTTACTTCCTGCTTACATAACTTTTTCCATCCCCTAATAATGCTGTTAGCAGTTATTCATCAAAGTTTTCAATATGTTCCTGTATTATGTTGACTTGATAAACATCTTGACTTATTTATTGATTGTGCGTTTGTGTTGTTTTTATCAGACATCTTGAATGAGTTGCTGCAGAGGGAGAACAGAGTGCTCCACTTCTGGACCATGAGGAAGAGGAGGCTGGACCAGTGCCAGCAATATGTGGTGTTTGAACGCAGCGCCAAACAGGTGTGTGTGTGGGTGTGTGTGTGTTTGCGTGTGTGTGTGTGTGTGTGTTGGCCAGGATCAGCAAGAAGCGGTATTTGGACATAAGGCTAAGCTGATCAGTACATTGTGTCATTCTGTTTACTCGTTGGCAGAGTTACCTAGAACAGAATTAAACCTTCTTACTGTCAGAGGATCGGTCCCTATTTCGATTGGAACTGCATCAACAAACTGACTTGTCTATCACGCGGTGCACGACTGCAGCTTACGTCTCGTTTTGCCTCAAAACATGCAGTCACTTTACTGTTCGGATGTGTCTCTGGCCTTCTGGCGGTTCTCAGTAATAATGTAGTGCAAATGCATTGGGCAGACGTGTTCAACAATGACTATGATTATGTGACCCAATAAACCTACACACCAAACTTATTACAGAGCATTGCCAAGCATATGTCTCCAACCACCCATTTTCTCCTTCACACACTACTGACTGACACCAACATGCCTTTAGGAGTTTTCGGAGTATTGGAGTACTGATCTAGGATGATAGGTCGCATGACTGTATTATACTTCACTCTGACTTAAGAGTGTCAATGCTGTATTTCACCATGGCTTTGGGTTATGCATTTGCACCAGGCAATTCTTAGTTTTCAAGAAAGGGCAGCAAGATGGAGTCCATAGTGCAAACTCTGCAAAAATAAGGCTCTGTATAAATGAAAGCGTTTGCTCCCTCTTGTGGCGTGAGGACGGCACAGCACAGGCACACAGCCAAAAAGAAATCAGATGACAGTTTCTAGGACATGGCTATTCTCGGGCTATCCAGGTTTTATCCCCAGGGCCCAAACTCTTCTTAGTCCTCTCTTCTCAAAGTTTGGCTGGACCAGTTATGTCCACTGTCAGCCAATGAGGCCACTCACCTGCTGGCCCAGTTATGAAGAAGTACACAAACAAGGAAAGAAAGTTTTAAGTTAAGTTTTCATTCTTCTTCAAGCGATTGAATAACTGGAAATGTGGGCCTCTGAGAACTAGGAACTATAGGTTCCTTGAAGTTTGTTTGGGAGTGTGTGTGTGTGTTATTTCTCTGAATAAGATAAGGGGTCGATTTGAGCAAAAGGTAATACAAATTCTGAAAAGCAGAAGCAGATTTTGAAAGGTAAACTAAACAAAGGAAAAACAAAGATTTAAAATCTCACCAATCCCCATTTGAAGAATTGGCCCACTGGATAAGAGTGTAATTTAATTCAACATGTAATTTGAAGTTATCTGTGCTGGCCCTCCCCTCAGGCCCTGGAGTGGATCCACGACACTGGAGAGTTTTACCTGTCCACACACACTTCCACTGGCTCCAGCATTCACCACACACAGGAGCTGCTTAAAGAGCACGAAGACTTCCAGATCACAGCCAAGGTATGTGTGTGTGTCTGTGTGTGTGTGTGTGTGTGTAAGAATGTATCTGTGTCTGTCTTTCTGTTTGTGTGTTTGTGTGTGTGTGTGTGTGTGTGTGTGTGTGTGTGTGTGTGTGTGTGTGTGTGTCCTTACATGCTCCTGCGCTGTGAGGCCCGTTCCCAGGCCGGTGTATTGTCCTGTCTGCTGTTATTGTGTTGCAGAACAAGCTATTGTACCCATCGACCGGCAAACCAATCCCTAACCACCTCTCTCTCTCTTTCTGCCTCAATCTCTTATCTGCCTTTTCTTTATACCACCATCTCTTCACTTGTCTCTGTCTCCCTCTCTCTCCCCTTCCCTCCCCCAATCTCTCTGCTGACAGCAAACCAAAGAGCGAGTGAAGCTGTTGATCCAGCTGGCGGATGGATTTTGTGACAAAGGCCACGCCCATGCCCTGGAGATAAAGAAATGGGTGTCCTCGGTGGACAAGCGCTACCGGGACTTCTCTCTCCGCATGGACAAATACCGCACCTGCCTGGAAACAGCATTGGGCATATCCTCCGACTCCAACAAGGCTGTGAGTGGCTCACGGTTTCCGGGATTCGCCTTGAAAATTCCCAAAAGAAGCCAAATATCGGATGTATTTTTTTCCAATGAGTTTGGGAAATGAAAGTGAATCAGATGAAACTTGTGTTGTGTTTTTGAGTTTTCAGTTTTCAGGTGAAAAAACAACCTTTGGCTTTTTAAGTGTATTGTAGTTATCAGAGTTTCAGCTGCAGGAACCTGCTGCTCTGGTTTTGACATGACATGTAAGAGTTTGTGGAATCTTAAGGTCCAGCGTGTTAATTTAACTTTAACTCGTTGTACTTTTGATTTGGTCTTGTCTAGGTCTATGTCTCCTGTAATGGCTAAACCTGGCAGCACCACATAACAGCCGCCGTTGTCTCCCGTGTCTTTTCAGAGTAAAGACCTGCAACTGGACATCATCCCGGCCAGCGCTCCGGGGTCAGAGGTCAAGCTGAGGGATGCCGCCCACGAGCTCAACGAAGAGAAGAGGAAGTCTGCGCGGAGGAAAGAGTGAGTGAAACAGACATTTCACCGGCCATACAATCTCCCGATGACTACCTGATGCTCGGGAGGAAATTGCAGGAAAGAATATATCCTAGTCTGGGAAAAAAAGCCAGTCTGAAAAATTCCATTTCCAGCAAAAGCATGAAAAGATGTTATTGCTCAGTTCTTGTTTTATGTAGTTGTGCTGCACCCAAAGTCATTCCACATATCATGATAGTTGTTGTGAAGGATAGTTTACAATTTATAATTTGAAAGTTTAGAGTTGACAATCAAATTCTGTTATTATTAATATATTATCAATAAACACTGGAGACGGCTCCAGAATGCTGTTACGTTCCCACCTACTGTAACTACAGTCTGTGTGCTATTGTAAGTCAGAAGATGAAAGCCATGAATCTCCTTTCTGCTCTTCCACTTAGTATCTTGTCTGTGATATTAATGCTTCTTCACATTCCTGCCACGTGTGCTCGTTTGACACGTTAAACTTCAAAGTCGTCGTTTAGAAACGAGCGAGCGGAGTAGAATAATGAGGTTCCCCCCCGGGCTCCTGTGTTTGAACTGTTGTCTTCCGTGTGCTGTGATCGCTTCATTATCAGCTCATGCAACGTGTGTGTAATACTTGATACAGTCCATCACAAGCTACCATCTGAGAGAGTTTATACTACGAACTTTAAAATGAGACGACAGCGGTAGAATGTAGAAACAATGAAGTCGAGTCAGACAGATTGTTCTTCTCTTTCCGTGCTGTTTTCAGTTTCGCTCTTCATGTGAGATGTTTGATGAGCCCTTTTTATTTCTTTGTGTCACCTAATCGGTTATTTAATGTTTGTTTTTTTGGTTTATTTTAGCACAAATAAAATGAAAGCATTCAAGCTAAAGCTAACTAACCCCCCCCCCCCCGCCCCCCCCCCCCCCCCCCCGCAAAGTGAAAAGAGGTTTATTCTGACCTCAGTTTCCTCCGAGGACTCCTTTTGTTACCTGAAAGCATCTATTGCTGTTTTTATTTTGACACCTGAACCAAACCATGCGGAGCGTTGTCTCTTCTCACCATGTGAATGTCCTTCCAGGTTTATAATGGCTGAGCTGATTCAAACAGAGAAAGCCTACGTCAGAGACCTACGAGAGTGTATGGATGTAAGTACTGGACTGGACACACACACACACACACTGTCTGTTTTTGAAACATTTATTCACATGTGTTTGATAAAACGTCTGTATCTCTCTCATGGTATTGTGCAAAGGAAGCAAATGCTGAATTACATGAGGTAAAAGTGGTGATGAGATGAGATGAGATGGCATTGACTTGGTGTGTGTTTTCTCCAGACGTACCTGTGGGAGATGACCAGCGGTGTGGAGGAGATTCCTCCCGGCATTGTTAACAAAGAACACATCATCTTCGGCAACATGCAGGACCTCTACGAGTTCCATCACAAGTCAGTGTTTTGCAGCATTGAAATACCCAGGAACAGTGAATGTACATTATTGTTCTCCAAACGTCCCATTGTTCCTCCTTAAATCCCCGTCTGTCTCTGTGCAGCATCTTCCTTAAGGAGTTGGAGAAGTATGAGCAGTTGCCAGAAGACGTGGGCCATTGCTTCGTCACCTGGGTAAGAGGACCGTGACTTCTATCTCCGTGTGTATTTATGTCCCTCAGACTGTGATTAAACTTTAACAACTTGTTTTTTTTCCCCACCTTTTGTCTGTTTGTAATAATGTCCATATGAGGGTTTTATTCCAAAACACCATGTATCCATTTTGGTGTGCCCAGAAATTCATCAGTATTTCAAAAACACAGATGAACCTTTTCTCAAAGCATTTAATAAACTTTTTTTTTTGTTTATGAAAATGTTTACTCATATTTAATAGCACCTCATAATGAAATTTACTTTTATGCCAGCGATAAAGTGTTAGGGTCGATTTATTTCAAATGGTGGATGTCTTGTTTTGGAATGAGCCTCTTCATATTTAAGCTGATATATACAGTGTCTTTGATTATCCCAAATGAAATATTAAGCATCTAAGTCTCTTAATAGATCTTGTGATTAAGTATGTGTTATTTCTCTTGTTCAGGCCGATAAGTTCCAGATGTACGTGAACTACTGTAAGAACAAGCCAGACTCCACTCAGCTCATCCTGGAGCACGCTGGACCCTACTTCGACGTAAGTGGCTACCAAGGCTGCAAGATTAACTTCATATAAACTGAGATGTTGCTTGATAAAGTCTGAAGTGAAGTTTTTTTGTTCTTGTTTTTTGGGTTTTGTGTAAATGCAATTGTAGAAAATAGAGGTGGTCAAGTTTCGGGCAATGCATGATATTAATTCTCCAAACTATTTGAAAGTACAAATGAATCTACCTTGACTGTTCAACAATTAAAGAGTTAAACTATAGTAACAATGGGAATTCTGAAAACATTAGCTTGTATAACACCTGTGTGTTTGTCTTTTGGATCTACAGGAGATCCAGCAGAGACATCGTCTTGCTAACTCCATCTCCTCGTACTTGATCAAACCAGTGCAGAGAATCACTAAGTACCAGCTGCTCCTAAAGGTACAGCGTGCATGTAGACAAATAAATAAATAAAAAAGAAGTTTGGCATGCTTCTCCCTTTGTAAGTAAACAAGATGCATACAGTAGAACTGAAATGTAATACTGCTAATATTGTAGGAGTTGTTGACGTGCTGTGAGGAGGGTAAAGGAGAGATTAAGGATGGCCTGGAGGTGATGCTCAGTGTCCCCAAGAGAGCCAACGACGCCATGCACCTCTCCATGCTGGATGGTGGGTACTGCTGTACTGCACATGCCCACACACACACACACACACACACACACACGCACACACACAAACACCCCTAAATTCCTCTTCTCTTCTTCTCCATTCGCTGCCTCAGGGTTTGATGGGAACATTGACTCCCAGGGAGAGCTGATTCTCCAGGACTCCTTCCAGGTGTGGGATCCCAAGACTCTGATCCGGAAGGGTCGCGACAGACACCTCTTCCTCTTCGAGATGTCCCTGGTCTTCAGCAAGGAGGTTAAAGACTCCAACGGGCGCAGCAAGTATCTCTACAAGAGCAAGCTTTTTGTAAGTGATGGACTATTTTTACGGGCTGTTAAATTGTAATGTTTCTTCACGGGAGTTAGGTCGTGTCTACACTAATTAAGACAATTAAGACGCTAATTCAAATCAAATTAACTAAAGATGATTTCACACATTGTTTGTTTTTAGTTTGCACTCTCTCTTTAGCATCATCTAATTGTACTCACATGTTTTTTTTACCCCTGCAGACGTCAGAGCTTGGGGTGACAGAGCACGTGGAGGGAGACCCCTGTAAGTTTGCCCTCTGGGTGGGCAGGACCCCCACCTCTGACAACAAGATTGTCCTCAAGGTATGGCCACGGTACTCACGTTAATAACGATGGCAGAGTGGCGTTAGTTTGTTTTTCTAGATAAGACAAAGATAATTTAAGCTCTGCAACAAAAAGCGTTAGTGGTGATGTTCAGTCAGTGTCCATTTGAATTAACAGGGTGTGCTTTTATTGGGTATTTTACTCATATGAGAACTGAGGACCGGAAATATCTGTTTTATACGGTTTTCTAAGGACATTTTTTTGTTATTTGCTATTTTAGTTCCACTTCCGACACTGTACCAACTATCTAAAATGCAGCAACAGGCAAGTTGTTAACACAAGAGTCATCCAGTGTCTGTAGTCCGCCCCCGCTAAATCCTGCACACAGTTCCCTCTGTTCAGCCAAGAAAGTTACTCCCTCTAGGGGGGCGCTACTTTTCGCTACTTATTCACTCATCACACAAAAACAGTAGCATTGCAGTCGGTGGCTCATAAACTGAATTCACAAGCAGCTTGCTCGTTAGCACACAGTGAGTCAGGATCCATGTTGTATGCATGGTGGTGTGTGTGTGTGTGTGTGTGTGTGTGTGTGTGTGTGTGTGTGTGTGTGAGAGATAGAGAGAAATTTGCGTGCGTACAGTACGTGTGAGTCCCATTGCCATGTGTTATTTTGTGTTCATTAATGTGTGTATAACTCTCTCTATCATTGCATAACTGCGTTGACCATCTTCATCTGGCTCTTATGTAACACAGCAGCCTTGGTGCTGCTGGTTGCTAAGAGAGTGTTTACGCATTTCCTGAATGATGTAAAAGCATAAGTGGGACAAAACATGTCCTTAGCCTGTGTGTGGATTTTCAAATAGCCCTTAGTTAGAGGCTATTGCCATAGTTTCACATTGTGTCTGTATGTGTGTCTGTATATGTGTCTATGTGTGTGTGTGTTTCGGTCTCGAGTGCTAAGATCGTAGGAATCAAAGAGCTCACGCAAGGTCAGAATGGACTGTCATCACTACATTAGAGCTCATACTATGTGTGTGTGTGTGTGTGTGTGTGTGTGTGTGTGTGTGTGTGTTGCCCTGCCCCAGGCTTCCAGTATCGAGAACAAGCAGGACTGGATCAAACACATCCGGGAGGTCATTCAGGAGCGAACTGCCCACCTGCGTGGAGCCCTGAAGGAGCCCATCCACCTCCCCAAAGCCACCACAGCCAAACACAAGGGCAGACGGTAGGCTAGCACTCCCACAGGAACAGTACACAACTTTTTTCAACTTCCTCACTTTTTTAATAGGGCGAGAGTAGACTCTAAATTTGGATTAATTATTACAACCAAAACCACAATATATTGAGTTTTCCAATAACCTTAAGCTACTGTATATGGATTTGCCACTGACTCTCTTGGCTTCACTGAAACCGAAACTGAACCAGCTCTTTGATTTGATTGATTTTGAATGGCAACCATACTGGTGAAAAATAATAAAACATAATCGTACAAAAAAAACAAAAGAAGTCCTCTCAGGTTCGGGGCTATTATATCAACTCAATACCCAATATTTGCAGTGATAGATCTACAAAATGTAACAGCGATAATGGCATCACTATAATGATAACGATGATGGTGTTGTTGATCATAATGTTGTGCATGTGTCTGCCTGTAGGGACGGAGAGGAGCTGGACAGCCAGGGAGACGCCAGCAGCCAACCAGACACCATCTCCATCGCCTCCCGCACCTCCCAGAACACACTGGACAGTGACAAGGTAGAAACGCATCTCCAGCCATTTTGCATCCCCAAAAACACACTAAGCAGCACCCAACCGATATGCACAATGAAAAACTTTTTACGATTTCATTCTTTTTCATCCCTCACATTTCAATTTATACAGCCGGTATGTAGCTATTCAGTCCGTTGGCTGGTATCTGTCTCTCTCTCCATATCGCGCCATCACACTGACACTATCGCCAAAAGCCACAACCTACGTAGATGAGAGAATCTCTCGTTGCTTCCTGTGAAACAATTTGATTGTGTAGGGCAGAAGAGACTCCATCTGACAGACCTTTAAACCCCCTCTGTGTGTGTGTGTGTGTGTGTGTGTGAGAGAGAGAGAGAGAGAGAGAGAGAGAGAGAGTCCTAGCTCATTGGGAACAGACAGCCATGGTTATATCTGGTAATAGCAGCACAGAAGGCCTGTCCTCCTACACTCAGTACAAGCGACTGTAAAGCTAACAAACGCACACACCAACACACACACACCACACACACACACACACACACACACACACACAAGTCATATTACCAACATCAAACTATCTCAGTGGTCTCAGAGGACAGACAGAGAGACAGTTGAGTTTGACTTCCCCTATTTGGTCTGGAAATGAACTCAGTGTCTCCTGTGACTGTTTCATGCACCGTGTAAGCAAAAAACGTGATACGTAAAGGTGAAGAGAGGAGTGTGTGTGTGTTATGTGTGTGTGTGTGTGTGTGTGTCTGTCCACTTATATCAAAAACTATGGCAGACACTAATTAGTCATCACTCCCTTAGTTGAGGACTCAATCAGACTCAACACACACGGGCAGACACGTACACGCATCCAACAACACACAATCTCACGCGCAAGTACACATTCTCACTCTCACTCTGTGGGAACTCTAACATTCAAGAGGCAGTGGTGTGTGTGTGTTTGTCTGTGACTATGTTCGTGTGTGTGTGTGTCTGCTTCACTGACTGACTTGTGTGTCAGCAGCTTCAGCCTCCCACGTTCTCTTCACAGAGGATGCTCGTCTGTATGCCAGACAGGAGAGCACAGTTTTAACTCCTGACAGCTACAGATCTTAGTTTCATAGATAGAAGGGCACAGGTCCGATACCGTAGCAGGACCACTGCGTATCCCTCCTGCTTCTTCTGCGCTTTTTCTTTTCCTGGTGTGTTCTTCTTCTTTGATTTTTGTCAGCGGTTTGCCGCCTTCATTTGGGCGTTACTGAAGCCAGCACTGGTTGTGAATGTGGCGCAAGACTCATTTCACCTCTGACACAGTCGAGGATGGATTTTCCTGAGGGACTAATACAGCAAGGAATCAAGGACTTACAGTGACTTTTCTAGTGGCCTTTGACTATTCCAGTGGATCAAGATTCTAGTGGACTAGGACTATTTGGGAATTGGGGTTGTTTTAGTGGACTGGGGCTATTCTTGTGGACTGGTCCAGAGAGCGTAGGCTATTCTAGTGAACTTCTTCTTCTAGTGATTTAGTGGACTGCTCTAGAAAACAGCCTACTCTATAGAACCTGACTGTTTAGGACTATTCTAGTGGCCTTGGACTCCCATCAGAATGAAGGAGTGGAAAACAGTGGAGGACAGGAGCTTACATCCCGTTGCTCAGCTCCTCAGCTCTCTGGCTTTACCACACTACCAAAGGGTATGTAGCAAATAAGGGCCTTTGCAGTACTTGAAAAATAGATATTGATAAATGTATGCATTCACATTTTTTGATATATTCAATGCAAAATAGGCAACAAAATAACCTAGGAACAGGAAACACAACATTTAGAATTCCTAACACTATGAATAGGGAGGGAGTGTGTGCCCAAGTTTATAGCACTGAGCCTTTTTTGTCCATGTAACTATTCATATTATATAACTAGACAATGTTTATCTACTGTAGGCAATGGACCTCATTCATATAATGAACATAAGAAAATATCTTAAAACACTTGCATTCGCTAGATGACAGAAGTCATACATGGATTTGTTGATATTTCAAAGAGTTATAGCAGAAGGAGAAACTAGAAATCTATGCATTTTCCGGGATACAGTGTATCTGTCAGCTTTTGAGCACAGTACATTATACCTAAGAGATGAAAGCATGAATAGCAAGAAGTAATTGCATCCTCGTCATATTTAGAACTGAAGGACAGCGGAGAAACACGGTGAGCAGCGTGACTGTTGATTTTCCCACAAACAACCTATTTTCTGCACCAGGCTGACTTTTCTTAGACAGTGAGACAATCACTCACATTGAGCTCAGTTTAGTATAGGGAGTGAGTCACCAGTCAGGTACACTTACATCACAGTGAGTTGGTCTGGTCTGGTCTGGTCTGGTCTGGACTTGACCTGACTTGACTTGACTTGACTTGTCTGATTTGATTTGGTCTTGCATTGACTTTTTGGTTTTGGTCTCGACTTTAATCTATCGAAATGTTGGGGGATATTTGTAAGAAGTGTTATCAAGTTTGAAGTATCTGAACTCGTATTGGCCAATGACTCCTAGTAATGAGCTGCCAGTGACTGGTCAGCTGATCTCTGCTAGTACCCTGTATGTCTGTCTGTCAAAACCGTAATGTGTGGAGTGAAGCCCAGAGAAATACAGCACTGGAAGGTCCCGTGTGCTGTTAATCAACACCATGACCGCCCCTCCACAGCCGTGACGTTACGTTATCTTTTTTGACAGCTACTGGGGAAAGTTTACGCATGTGTGTGTGTGTTCTGCTCTGTTAAATTCCCCCTTTTCTCTCGTTTCTCCCTCTCAGATTTGAGGACCACTGATTTAGAACACGTGAACACTCGATAAATAATATCATGTACAAATATGAGGACAATTAGCAAAGTTCTTACACATTTCCTAATTTCATTCCTCCTTCGCTGCCTCCCTCCTTTTCAGCTGTCCGGTGGCTGTGAGCTGACGGTGGTGATCCATGACTTTTTAGCCGGTAACGGTGGCAACAGCGGGGAGCTGACGGTTCGCCGAGGCCAGACGGTGGAGGTTCTGGAGCGACTCCACGACAAACCGGACTGGTGCCTGGTCCGGACCACAGACCGCTCCCCGGCCCAGGAGGGCATCGTACCCTGCTCCATGCTCTGTATCGCTCACTCCAGGTCCTCCATGGAGATGGAGGGGCTCTTCAACCACAAAGGTAGGAGGATTTACAAACACAGCAATGCGGTGTTAGTGACAGGTAGACTGGAAAGGTGTTTTCACTTTCAAACACATATGGACAAAAAAAAAGCCATCACACCCTTTTGAGCGTTAGTGAAAGCTACAAATTGGCGAGTAGGATGTATCGCTTGTTTTCAGACATGTGACATGCAGAACCTTCACATCTCACTAAGCAGCTGCACGGGGAAGCACTTGTCTCGCGCAACAGCTTGCATAGGTGTTGCTGAGCAACTGTGGAAAACCCGCTTGAAGCACAGCGCTCTGTTAATTAACATTTTGGCCCTGGCACTCTTAACATGCTCAGATCTTACCGCTGTCAGAAACCTGTATCTAATTTTAAAGGTGCAGCAGCACGCCCTTTCTATTGTAAGCAACAAGAAAAAGCTAGGACCCTGGAGGATATGACTCTTGATTGTGGCGCCCAAAGGGTCTTTCAGAGGAGTGAGCAATGTGCCCCCCCCCCCGAGGGATTTTCCACCAGCTGAGTGTGTTAATGTCATGCCAGGAATTCTAGATTTCCAGGTGCACTCTGGGTACAGTGGAAATGTTGTTGACTCATGCCTAGATAACATGTTTGCTAAGTGCTTCATGCTTATAATTACTGACATAACAGATTATTACCAGAAATGTGGGGATTTACACGCATGCACACACACACACACACACACACACACACACACACACACACACACACACACACACACACACACACATTCAAGCCAATATATCTTTATTCAACAAAATATCAGGCTAATTAAACTAAATAAATAAAATCAACCAAATTCAACTAATCATGGCAAGGGGCTGAAATCAAATTGAATGAGTTAAATTGAACAGACAGTATTCATTTGTTTGCACAAATTATGAAATTGAGCGCACCAAATGAAAATGAGGGTATAATTAAACTAAATTAATAAATAAATGAGTAAAATGAGTAGTAAAATGTGGCCTCAACATTTTCATTTTTGTTATGATTAAAAGCTAACTAGTGTTAAATTCTCCAAGGATGAAATATAGCGAGTGAAATGAGGTGAGATGAAGATTGAGTTCCACACTTTGATCAGATCCTCATTCAACACTGTTGGTTGGTGGTGAGACATCAGCCGTCAATGGAAAGTAGAGATGTGTGAGCTGCTGTCATCATGTCAATAAATGTTAGTCTCTGCTCGCTCCTTTCTTTAATTAGGAGGAGTAGGCGAGTGCTGTACAGCTTGTTTCCACGGTGATATAACATACAAACACTCGCTTGGCTGCGGCCTTGTAGTCTGTGTTTGTATTTAAGATTGTAGCAGACCAGTACATACAAGAACACACCGCTTTGGAATCAGCTGAACGATTTACTAGTTAGAATTTCCCAACTACTTTCTGCTTTTACCTTCAGCTCCAGTATTTTTTTTTACCTCCCAAATTTTCTGATCTCTGTTTTGCTCATTGAAGCCGTTTTGGATATCTGTGGGTCCGTCCCAAATTTTTAGAAACCTTTGTGCTGGTTTTCATCATCTGTATCTGTTGAGCCCAAACTTGCAGTGACATGAGTGATGGCTTGTCAGACTCGGGGAGAGAGTTTTCTTTCGATTAGTTGTCATTTAAGCCCCTCCCCCTTTCCTGATTGGATGCATTGATTCAAGATTCAAGATTCAAGATTCAAGAACTTTATTTGTCACATACACACACGGGGTGTGTAGTGAAATGAAAAGTGGCAATGCTCAACGGGAATGTGCAAAAGGGCAACAGTACACAGTATTTACAATAAAAAAACAACACAATATTTACAGTATTACAGTAATTACAGTAAGAGCTCTTATATAAAAAAAAAAAAACACAATATATACAGTAAGAGCACTTTGGAAATGAAAATATAGTAGTAAGGGAAATTGTATGAATGTAATATACTATAAATTATGTGTAGTCTTTACCTAAGTGTGTGTGTGCATAAGAGGGGCAGTGTGTGTGTCTTGGTGGGGGCCCTGGTGAGGTCAGAGTTCACAGTCCTGATGGCCTGAGGAAAGAAACTCCGTCTCAGTCTCTCTGTTTTGGCAGCGTGACTACGGAGGCGCTTGCCTGACCGCAGCAGCTGAAACAGTCCGTTGTTGGGGTGGTGAGGATCCTTCATGATCCTGCAGGCTCTGGTTCTGCACCTCCTGGTGTACAAGTCCTGCAGGGTGGGGAGTGTAGTTCCAATAGTGCGCTCAGCCGAACGCACTACTCTCTGCAGAGCCTTCCTGTCCTGAGCGGAGCTGCTGCCAAACCAGGCAGTGATGCTTCCTGTCAGGATGCTCTCTACAGCTCCAGAGTAGAAGGACTGAAGGATCCTCCGGGAGACTTTGAATTTCCTCAGCTGCCTGAGGTGGTAAAGGCGCTGCCTCGCCTTCCTCACCAGAGTGTCAGTGTGTGTGGACCATGTCAGATCTTCGGTGATGTTGACTCCCAGGTATTTATACCTGCTCACCCTCTCCACAGTATTCCCATTAATCCCCAGTGGTGAGTACGTCCTCTGTTGTTGTGTCCTCCTAAAGTCCACAATCAGCTCCTTAGTTTTGGTGACATTCAGGAGGAGGCTGTTGTCCCGGCACCAGAGTGACAGATCAGCAACTTCCTCCAGGTAGGCCTTCTCGTCGTTGTTGGAGATCAGGCCCACCACCACTGTGTCATCCGCAAACTTAATGATGGTGTTGGAGCTGAACCTGGCCACACAGTCATGTGTGTACAGGGAGTACAGTAGGGGGCTGAGGACGCAACCCTGGGGGGATCCTGTGTTCAGGGTGAGGGGGTTGGAGGTGTGTCTACCCACCCTGACCACCTGGGGCCTTAAGTCTCATTGACATATGGTATCATCTGAAGTTGCATTCACATTAAGATGTGTGATGGCTTGTCGGACCCTTTTCTGATTGTCCTACAGTTGGGGGCAACGATTGCTATATGCTTTGTCCTTAAAAATCATACTGCTTACTATCGCATTTATTTATCTATTGATTACATGTTGGCCTAAAGATTAATTAATTAATGATTAACACTTATATACTGAATACTGAATGTTTCATAAAACATTTACTGTCTTGTAAGGATAGAGGACCTAAAGTGCTGTTATAAGATGCATTTCAACTTATTTCAGCCCACTAATTACATTCCCTGTGCAACTCTGCTGTACAAAAGTGTAAAGCTCTGAAAGCTAACCAGGAAACACTGAAATATATTTGCTAATCTCTACCTCAAACCCAAGCCTAATATACATGTGTGACATTAAAACCTTGTGTGTGCCACCTACTGTACCCCGAGGCAATTGCTGAGAAATAGATACAAAAGGGTGAAAAAGCACACATCAAAACAGCAATGCAGGGGGGAGCTGGCTTCATAGAGCCCAATACGTTGCAATTTAGCACAAATGATGTGCTTGTTTGTCCTTGGCTGCACATAACCAGCCCACA
The DNA here is from genome assembly GCA_034670405.1 of Hoplostethus atlanticus. NCBI lineage: Eukaryota > Metazoa > Chordata > Actinopteri > Trachichthyiformes > Trachichthyidae > Hoplostethus > Hoplostethus atlanticus. Next base: position 9,099,298 of record JAXDDX010000005.1, on the reverse strand, counting down.
CAGAATGTATTTTTGTGTGTCTTTGTGCATGTGTGTGTGTGTGTGTGTGCAGAGAGCATTAAAAAGTAGTGGGGCTTCACAAAGCTTCTCACCCCAGGGGTTCCAAAAAGGCTGTTGCTGAGGAGGAGGAAGATGAGGATGATAAAAAAAAATCCTTTTGACTTTACTGACCAACCGTGCAGGCCCCTTTCTCCACAGTTGTGAAAGGGTGACGATTTAGGGGATTAGGTGGTCTCCGGGAAATCTCCCCTATTCCTGCTGTGTCAGAGATGCAGGAATAATTGACTGTGGGACTGAAACTGAGTCAGTCTGTGGTTGGGGGGCAATGGGTATGCCTGGAAGAATAGAATAGAATAGAATAGAATTTGGTCTATGACTAATGATGACTAACTTGGTCTATGACCGAAACCACTCTCCATCTAAATTCAAAATAAAGTTCCAAGGAACGTATGAACTAAGAACATGGCTCACATTTAAGTGGACGCATATATACCAGTACATAGCTTGAAGGTAGTTGTTGTCTGGTCTGGTTGTAGGATGTTTTGGTGTAACATATCAGGAAGGCACACCTATAGGGCTGTACCTTCCTGTGTGTGTGTGTGTGTTCTGGGTGTTAAAACAAGGAGTCCTGTGTTGCTGAGAGAGCTGCTGAGACTTGTGTAAACCTACAGATTCTTGGTTGAGGTGACTCATCTAGATACCATCCACATATTCAATTTGACTACTGGAATTTAGCTGTTTGTGATTTAAACTGCTTCCCTCCACGCTTACTTTACCAAAATTAGTAACATGGTGCAAGTTGAGTCTCAGTGGTTTTCAGACCCTCGTGAGTTAATACAGGGGTGCATGTAGTGGTGACATTACTGATAAAGGGAGTCTGTATGAGCAGCTGGAGTGTGTGTGTGTGTGTGTGTGTGTGTGTGTGTGTGTGTGTGTGTGCGCCCTTACAGGAAAGAGTGTGGTCAGAGCCTGACTAAGATGGAGCACAGGCACACACACACACACACACACACACACACACACACACACACACACACACAGAGTTTAACAGGGAGATCTTTGTACATCAAGGCTGCATAACTGCTCTAGGCTGTACAGTGTGCGCAGTGGATTGTCACGTGAAGTCGTTTAGATAGAGATCTGTCTGAATGAGGCTAAAGGTGTTAAAAACACGCCAGTTTCCTGCAAAGCCATGAAAACCCCAATGTACATTCTGAAGAAACACTCTATATATGAGCAATTGGATCCAATAATGTAATATAATCACAGACATCTTGCTGCTCAGCTCATAGCTACGTCTATATTGGTTCCTGTAAAATATGCACCCGCCCACACAAACTGAGTGGGTGCTGCTACAAAGGGTAATACGGTAGATGTGCTGCATGTTTCCAAACGTCCTTTTGGAACAGTAGAGGCACAGTGGAGGCTTGCCCAATACCTCACAGCAGCCCACTCACTAAGGAGGGAGGGAGGGTGGGAGGGAGAGACAGAGAGGGAGAACGGGAAAGACAGGGAACATCCCACCACTAATCCTGCATTTGACTTTTTCTTTTTGCCTCACTGCTGGACTTTTACTCTGACATCTCAGCCGCGTAGTTACTGCAGCAGTTTACGCTTAGCCACGAGTAACTGGAAGACTAGACTACTTTAAAGTCTTGCAGAGGAATTCCAAAGCCTGTCGTCCTACCTGGGAGGATGCTGTAAGTGACTGTTTGAGGTGACTATTCCCGAGGCTTGATCATTTGGGTGGCATGGCCCATGGAATCGAGTCCCTGGTGACTCTAAAGCCACTCTGTCACATGGATTCATCTCAGGGAGGAAACTCTGACAACTGCAAGTTCTGGCTGCTGGACCTCGGTAGGTGCCTCTTGTCGCGTGTTACACATACGCACACGGTATTTCTAGGTCAGGGTCTTTCCTCATGGAGAACATGGAGCTTGTAAAGTCTTTTTTTTTTATGTGCATGTGCTTATGTTATGTGGAGACTTGTCATGGCATTTCTGCCTTCGTTAGACATGATAGAGTGGAGAGAGACGGGAAAGATGGGAATGAGAACGAGGACGTGACATGCAGCATAGGTTGCGTCCCAGTATTCCCTAGGTGCGATTATTTCTACACCTGGTTGTGTTCAAGATGCAGGTGTGAATTCTAGGTTGGGGTATGCTCATGATAGAATGCATTTATTAAACAGGTCTCTCTTTGCAAGACGGAGTTATTACATTGCTTGCGTCAAATTGCTGGTCAAAAATGATCAAAACAACGACTCCACAAAGAGAGTTATTTGATTTACTGAGGGTTTGACATTGACAGTGCTCTCCAAGAAAAATTGTAACATTTCCTGACCATTTTGTCCTTGTTAATACGTAGATTCCACATCAAACACTACCCTGTATTCTTCGATAAGATTAAGGGGTTTTCTGGGTACTCATTGTTCCAGATTGGATTACGTAGAGGCATTAAACAAATGAAAATAATTCAGCGAGTGCACGATAATGTGATGGGATATTAAATCTGACGGAATGACTAGTGACTAGATTAAGATTATGCCTGTGTGTCTATCTAGATGCTGGCTCAGATTGGTGCCAAGCAGATGGACAAAGGGTGTGTATTACAGACCCTAGGGACTGTGGAAAATAATGGGGTCAAATAGAATAGAATAGAATAGAATAGACAGTGGTGTTGACTCTCAGCTGGGAGGATTACTACATGTGGAGAAAATTAGGGAATAGAATAGAATAAAATAGTTGGGTACAGAGATTGTACAGAGGCTCTAGCTCAGAGGGGACTAGGAAAGGGCCTCCTGGTAACTCGGGGCCCTTCTCGTAACAATCCACATTCAAATTCATGACCTGTGTCGCTTGTCACACCGCCGTACTGACGGTGACTGTTCGTGGCACACCCTCTCCAACATTGTCCACATTCTTTGGATCAGCTAGCCTCCCCACCCCCCCGGGGCTTTCCCACACACTGCGTGGCCCCCCCCCCACCCAAGCCACACGTCTCCAGACACATCGACTGATGTTTGTGTGTGTGTTGGTGTGTTTGTATCCCTTCTCTTGAGGAGGATAAGACCACACGAGAGATGCCTCCCCACGGTGGCACCACTGGAATCCCAGGCATGCTTCTATATGCGGTAGCAGTGCTGGCTTTCTACAACACACACACCCCCACACACACACACACACACACTATTCTGGGGCACAGACTAGAGGGCACACTCCAAGTTGTAAATCTAGCACGTTCATTGCGGTATATTTGCGAGATAGAGACAGAATGATAGGTTGTCAGTAGCTGAAGGTGCGGTAGAGAGCATCTGTTTAGACACTGGATGGTTGGAGTCTTCCCAGGGGATATCGGCTCACAGGGTTGAGCAGAGAAGATGACAAAACAGTCAAGCACTGGTCTGATTTGTTTTTGTGTCTGAAGTATTGATTCTAGGTATTGTATTTTTAATTGAATAGTCGAAGGAACAAAGGAAGTAAGTGTTTGGAAGTTTTGAATGCGGGTGTGCGCTTGAATGCACATTTATGCTTGTGTGCATGTGGAGAGGGAAGCCTGCAAGCATGTGTTGTGTGTGTGTGTGTGTGTGTGTGTGTGTGTGTGTGTGTTTGTATGTGTTTGACTCCAGTGGCCCTCACATCTGTCTCGGCAGCAGGATGCCCTGTTGAGTCTGCTGTTGAGCCAACCAGGAAGTGACCCAGTCCTCTGTGAGGGCATTGATTTTGCCCATACTGATCAAACCTCTTAGAAGTGCTGACACTGTAGGATTTGCAAGCCACACCATCCAACCCATCCAGTATGCATATGAAGAGTTTTATTAAAGTTTTTTACATTCTGAATCTATATTTTAGAGACATTGATGTTGACTGATGAACTTCCTTGAATGATTTGTTGCCCAAAAATTGATATATAGGATATCGGAATAGAGACATTGACAATGATCACTGACAGTATACAGGTAACACTGACTGTCCGAATAGGGTGTTGCTATGTGCAATTTCAGGTGGCCATTTTGGAGACTACCTGTAGTCTACCTGGTTTAGTGTCAGCTCTGCTGTCTCCAACCAATGTCTCTCCCAAATTTGTTTCCCATGTGTGCTAGAGCCAGACCAGCTGTCCCTGAGGTGTCCTCATGATGAAAGACACCCTGCAGGGCAAAGGGCAAAGATCATGACCTGTGTGCGTGTATGTGTGTGTGTTTCTGGGGTTATTTTCCACTGTGGAGGAATGTGTCAAGGCTGTTGACTCCTGCTCAACCCCTTTACACCTCTCGGTTAGCAAGACCGCTACGGTCTAATCAGAGCATTTAGTTTTTAGCCATGAGAAACATGGGACTGGCGATACCATTTATTTATTTAGGATTTATTTACCTCAGCTATACCTGAGTTAAGTCTTGTTTTTCTTTTTTTTTTTTTTTTTTACATTTTTTGGAGTGCAAAAGCCACATATTTTCCATGACTTCTTTATTACGTAGGCTATATTTTTTAATTCATCCACAAGGTCGTACAAGTGGAGGTCGTACTTAAATCTTTACAATGTTGTGCAGTCCAACCCTTACAGTGGGACCACAAGTCAAGTGTCATCTCTCTGTAATGTTTTATAGTGTGAGTTGGGTTAGGGTTAGGGTTAGGGTTAGGCATGTAGGCCTAGGGCCGCTGCTGTCCAAGGTGCCCCGCCCACCCGTTTGAGAGGTATAAGTAATATTACCCAATACCAACTCAAATTCACTCGTATGTGAATCTCACACACACACGCACACTCCTCTCTCTCTATCAATCTCAGATTTTTGAGTTTTGTCGTAGGCCTAAGTAATTTATCCCACCCCCGCACACCCAACAAACATTGTTTTTGGCAATGCTACTCATTTAAGTTACAATGAATGGTGTAAACGAACGTCTCTCACCCTCTTTCACACATTTGTCTAGAAAATTGTCCAGTCCTGTTTTTACCAGCTAAGAAAGATCTCTAAAATTAGATCATTTTTATCACTTCCTTACATTGGATAAGTTATCCATGTCTTCATTTCATCTTGTATTGACTACAGCAGCGCTCTGTACTCTGGCCTTGAAAGTCTGCCCGAGGAGATAAGAGCTGCTACAGCTGTGGCTTATTTTAAGACCCTATTGAAAACTCATTTTTATAAATCTGCTTTTAACTGTTAATTTACACTGATTTTATGTGACGTACTTTCTGATCTGTGTGTTTATTTAGTTTGATTTGGCAGAGCAATGTAAAATATTTGTCTTCTCATGTTGCCCTGCATCGGATAGTTGCTACTTACCCGTTAACAGCATGGCTACATGAGAGGTTGTGACCCCGGCTTGTCTGTAGGCATCATGGTCTGTTAGCTCTACATGAGAAGTCCTGACCCCTGCATCGTTATGGTTTCCCTGGGTTGTTTGCTTTAAACATAGAGCAACAAGTTTCCACATAGTATATAAGTAGGTGTTTGTGCTAATGACAATGTCAGCATCCTGCAGAAACCTTACATCTCTCCAGAAGTCAACCTTCTAGAAAGTGAGAAAAACGGGTTGATTTGCCCCTCAGTGTATTTTGACATTTACAGTGCATTATCAGTGGTTTGATTTGGTTAGAAATCAATGTCATCTGTCAGTTACAGTACAAAAAAAGGCAAAATAAGAGACAATTCTGGATTTTAAAAACATTCCAAGAGACCTGGTTAGGCTGAGGACACACTAGAGGATCTTTACTGATTTACACACATAACGACGGATTTTTTTTTTTGTCTCTCAGTTGTAAATATGTTCACACTAGACGACTAGGCGGTGCTAGGAGGGAGTATCACATACTTAGCGATATAATTGACTCCTGAAACGTCACTGACTTCAGGACCTCTAATCTTGTGGGAACCTGTGCGATCCAATGTGGATCAATATGTATTAATATGTACATTAATGCAACATGCATTAATATAAAAAAATTATTAAAAGAAAATACACAAAAAGAGAATTTGGGTAAAACTGTGGCTGGCGAGACGTGGTCAGTAGAGCAGGAGGTGAGGAGGCTTCATCAGAAAAAAAGGTAATAGTAGGCTAGTAACTTAACATTAATTATCAGTGAATCTGTGTGATCCAGATGTCGGATCATGAAGACAAATGTTATTACATGCAAAGAGTGATTGGTAGATATCTTCAGTAACGGTACCCATGGCTAAAACATTCCAGTGCAGTATCGCAATGAAGTCACACCTCTGGTTTTCATTTAGTACTGGAGGCAGCGGCGATTGTGTGTGAGTGTGTGTGAGGGGGGGAGGGGTCAGTTTCTATAGTTAACAAGGGGATTGCATGCAAAAAGGGATTATTCTTCATCAAATTGCTCCCAAGACGGACAACCCCCCTCCCCTCTTCTGCCGATAGCCCCACCACTTAGGGTGGAATTTATACATTTCCCCAACAGTTTAAGCCTGCCCTTCTCCCTGGGAGCTGGCACAATATATAGCCTGACTTTCTATCTGGTAGAGGATAAACTGCAGGATGAAAAACAGGATAAAGAGATGTGTTCTCACCTGCACTGCTTTTGACCTCTTCGTATTATTGTTCCCCTGAGGAGGGGTTCAGATAATCGTGCAGGGGATTGCTGGAGTCGTTGAAAAGCCGTGACTATTATCACTCCGCTTGTGCTGGAGGTATTTCTAAATGTCCTGTCTAAAAGCCCGGCTTTCTCGGCTTTCTCTCTGACTGCTTCTCTTCAAGCAGTCAGAGAGAAAGGGGATTTGATGTGGGAGACACAACTGGGCTTTCTTCCTTTGCGTGCGATGTGAGAACACATGCTTTGTATCAGCACACCGCAGTAAAAATAAGTCTCCCAGAGCCTGAATCACTGACACACATGCTCACATGCAGGTGCGCTCATTCAGGAGTGAGCACACACACACACACACACACACTTTCGCACTCAACAAAGCAGTGCTATGTATTTCAATGGGAGGGTAGAATATCCACACATGCCATTCATAGGAAATAGGCCTATGGAGCCACTTAAAGTCACTCAACCTAGTCACATGGTTTCAGTCCTTAATCTTCAGCAGCTGCCTCTTCTCTTTTCCATTTAAAAGGCTGAATGATGAGAGGGAAGAAGGGTAGGATCTCTCTAGCCTTGTACCCAACACTGCAATAAGTGTCTTAACATACACGTCTTAATGTACAAGTCATCTTGTATTCAGCCTTAAAATTGATACTTTCTTGAAACAAATGGAAAAAAAGAGATGCAATAATTTCATCCCTTTCACTAGTCATTATTTGCATTTTTTGCCAATGCAATGATTGAAATATTTCAAGGATGTAGGAGTAGTGATTCTTTTTTATCGTCAACTTCAGCCCCCATGCAGATGCACTTGTTTTTGCGATCAGGCTCCTTCTGGAAGTCATTTGCTGTTCTGCAGAATGAGAACATCATCTCTCGAGAACTCGGCAACCAAGAGAGAAATGAATCATTCTCATGTTCTCATGTTCAGTCGAGATACAGCTCAGGTTCTCAGTCAAGTCAGATTTGATGTATACATCTTCAGTTTAGGAGTGAATCCAGAGGCTTGGAGTTAAAGTCCGAGCCAGCATGATGCAGGCCTGAAATGTGCCCCAGAAGGATTTTTTAGTAGAAGAGAGGCACTCTTCTGTTCTTTGTGTGTTGGCTGAAATTCTGTATGATATCTAGGGACTTCATCTGTTCATCTCCCCACTATTTTATTGGCAGCTGATACTGCGATACGATACTCTGACCCCGTTCTGGGAGGTGAAGGGTCTTCCTTGGGGAGTGCTGTAGTCTTATCAAAGTTGAAGAAACCCCAGCTCACAGAACAGTAACGACCATCATCATCTCAAGCCATTTCAGTCAGTTGACTTGGCTGTCCACACTGCTGTTGGAAGGGAAGGAAGGAAGGAAGGAAGGAAGGAAGGAAGGAAGGAAGGAAGGAAGGAAGGAAGGAAGGAAGGAAGGAAGGAAGGAAGGAAGGAAGGAAGGAAGGAAGGAAGGAAGGGAGAAAAGGAGTGAATGAACAAACAGTTGAGAACCACAGGTGGATGTATCTTTGAAGTGTTCAGACTAGGCTTGAAGCATCCCTTTATTCTGTATCACCCCCCCCCCCCCACTCGGCCCTTGGTTTATAGTCTTGTAAGAGCTCACCTCCTACAGACTCCCCAAGGAGCTGCCATCTGTGGTAGGCAGGGGGAGGCCAACCTGCCTACCACAGATAACACACACACACACACACACACAGACGTCAAATCATTGCACACACACAAATATATTCAGAGAAACACACATCTTACATGTACGGCCTCTCTCTTTATTTCTTTTTTTAACACACACACACATACACACACACACACACACACACACACACACACACACACACACACACACACAGTACCAAGAGAGAATTGCTTATGCAAGTTTTACATAATGTTGTTTTACTGTGTGCTTTTTAAAAGAAGTTGCAGCCAGTTCAGGGATTAGCTACTGAATCTATAGATAGAACCTCAATGCAGAAGGAAGTCACATGGATAGGAAACAAACACACACGCAGAGAATGCAAATTGTTGGCTTCAGTACATCATTGCTTTCACAACCCAACAATTTATCACATAAGGTGTATAGCAGGGCTTTTTCATCCTAGGGCCCAAACTGAATAACTTGAGGTTCACCTCAGCACCCAGTATAGTGAAACCATACCATTGTGGGGACATTTTCAAAATACGCTGTTTTGTAGGGACATTGTGGTTTCTGCAAAGGAGAAAGAAAAAAAACTACTGTAATACTGACATTTTCATCAGTCCTCCTTTCTCTCCTGCCCACCACCCCCCTCCCTCCCTCCCTCCCTCCCTCCCCACCTTTAGACACCCTGTCTGTATCCAGTAATGACGCCCTGCAGCCGGGCTCCAGCCACACCCTGGGTCCTCACAGCTCCCCGGGGCCCAAACGTCCAGGGAACACCCTGAGGAAGTGGCTGACCAGCCCCGTACGGCGGCTCAGCTCCGGGAAAGCCGACAGCCACGTCAAGAAGCTCGCCCACAAGCACAAGAAGAACCGCGACGGCGCCAGGAAGAACATGGACGCGGTGCCCGGCTCGCAGAAGGACTCCGACGACAGCGCCGCCACGCCGCAGGACGAGACCCTGGAGGAAGTAAGCACAGAGCAGTGAATCTCAAACCCTTTTTCAGTCGTTCCCCCCTTTGAACGTGTAGTTGCAATAAATTGTATTTCCCTAGGTAAGAAAAACAATAGAAAGTTTGCAGCTTAAGTTCAAACTGAGCCATTTATTTCAACTTGTTTAGCCTGATGCTGTTTATGTTTACATTTTTCATGAAATTGGTTCCACTTGATTTCATTTTAACCCCCCCACCTCGTCACGCTGTCACCACACACACAGAGTGAATCTCATCCATCATCATACCGTTGTGTTGTCTCTCTTCCTCCCTCTCCAGCGCATGCGTAACGAAGGGCTGAGCAGCGGCACCCTGTCCAAGTCTTCCTCGTCGGGCATGCAGAGCTGCGGGGAGGAGGAGGGAGAGGAGGGACCCGACGCCGTCCCTCTACCGCCCCCTATGGCCATCCAGCAGCACAGCCTGCTGCAGCCCGACTCCCAGGACGACAAGGTGGGCACACACAGGGCAATGCACACACAACACACGGGTATACACACCTATACGCAGGCACAGACAATGGTGCATACACAGCACAACACAGATTTACCCCCCAAGACACAGTGGTGCAGGTTAATCGGAGGAAAATGTTTTTTGAAACAATTCAACTTTTAAACTTGGTTCTTTTTTTTTCCAGATTTTCCTGTTTTGTTGGAAAATGTAATTGTAATGTATTTTTGACACGTTTCAGCACGTTGTCGTTTAGGTTTACTTACTACTTACTTGCTTTATCCACATGAATTCATGTTGATTTGAGCAGACGGATGTTTAATTCGGCACTAATACCTTTATGTTCTTTGTCCTCTCTTCTCACATGGAGCTCAGTGATATTAAAAGTGACGTTTTAGCGACAAAGAGCTTACACTGAATAACACTGCTCAACTTTTACTTTGACACTAATACCTTTTCTTTTGTGCTCTTCTTCTTTTCTTGTTGGTTGCATGTCCCTACCTTCAGTACTATGTTGATTTCTGTTCTGCTTCTCTTCTTTCCCAGTTTCCCTACCTCTCCATGTAAAAACCACATGTCCATTTTCAGTCCCTAGTTCCTTGACTCTCCTCTTGCCTTTTCCCGTTCCTTCTTTTATTGTCGTTCCCTGACACTTCCTTTGGAGTTTAATTCTTCTACTGTTGCTGAAGTGAATACTCCATTTTTTGCCGCAGTAGTGAGGTTTTGTGCGACTGATCGGTGCACTCCCTTTAAGTCTGGTCTTGCACAAGACATCTTTTTAGGACTTGGTGCTGCCACTATGCCTCAGGCTGGGCTCATTCTCCAATGGAGTATTTCACAACACTTGTATGTTGAGTTGCTTGACCAATCATGGTGCTTGTGCTCAAAGGAGCTGTCCAATCCCAGAGCTTGCCCTTGACCTAAACCCACCTCATAACCCCTGTATCCCCAACACTAGCCTGTGATTGGCTCCAACAAGGCCCCCAAATTACCCTCCTATTAGGGAGATCACACCCACCCAGTCCTTATTTGGACATGTGGAATATCGCGGTCCAAACTCATCAATGGTGAGCCTGATCATACACACAGTACTAGCCCTTCAGTATGTCTGACACCTGTTTACATATTACAAAGTACATTTATTATAACACATCAACTTTCCTTAACGTTTTACCTTAAACTTAGAAGACAGAGCTCCCTAACCTGTAAATATTCTCATTTCACAAAAGCCATCAGTTCGCTGTGGAAGCAAAAAATATAATATTGTAGAAACAGGAAGGGAATATAAATATCTATTTTCTCTCTTTCTTTTTCTCTTTATCTTCATCAGTCTGCGTCTCGTCTGTCCGGTCGGCCCAGTAGCTCAGAGACTCCCAGTGCTGCTGAACTGGTCAGTGCCATTGAAGAGTTGGTGAAGAGCAAGATGGTAAGATAGACATGACAAAACAAAACGATGCACACACACACACACACACACACACACACACACACACACACTCACAGCTGTGTATCTCAAGTCTGGGTGGGTGTGTTTTTCATCCATGTTTTATTCTGTTGTTGTTGATGGAGAGGATGGCATCATGGCCGAACCAGTCATCTGTCAGTGCTGTGACTCACTGTGCCAGCTGTCCCCTGTTCCAACAACCTGCCGTTGTACCCTGGCACATTCCCCCAACACACATGCCCACATGTAGACACACATCAAAGGAAAACGAGACCATGTAAATGTTCTTTGAGCTTTTGGGTTGATCACGTTTGTTTGCTTTTCTTTCTGGCTTCCTCCTCCTCCTCCCTCTCTTCACTCCTCTGTTTCTCCCCCTGCCCTCATTCCCTCTCCTCTCCATCCCTTTCCTCCTCCCTCCTCTGTCCTTCTCTTGCCAGTCATTGGAGGATCGTCCCAGTTCTCTGTCCATGGAGCAGGGCGACAGCAGCTCCCCTTCCCTCAACCCCTCCGACAACTCCCTCCTCTCCTCCTCCTCCCCCATCGATGAGGTGGAGGAGCGCAAGACTGGCTTCCTCAAGAGGAGACAGTGAGTTACACCTCTGTGTTGTAGGTGTTGTTTTGATGAACACAACTTCCCGAGCATCTTATCATTGTTTTTTACTATGTAATGATGACGACTCATTTTTTCCTCTCGCGAGTGAAGAAGCTGGTTCCGTTTGATCGCCCATTCTCATCTATCTTCATTAGTGTTTTGCTTTTACGGCACATTTTCCATGGAAAATGTTTCTCCTCCATACATTTGTATGGGATAATGAAGGTTTCTGTTGTCTGTCCTCAGTTATATTCTACTGGAACTGGTGGAGACTGAGCGAGACTACGTCAGAGACCTGGGATCAGTGGTGGAGGTGAAAAATACTCACTATCAGTAATAAGTTGAAAAAGTCTTTTGTATATATTTTACGAAGAAACTGACTCTCTTTCCCCCCCCAGGGCTACATGAGCAGAATGAAGGAGGAAGGCGCTCCAGACGACATGAGAGGAAAAGACAAAATCGTCTTCGGAAACATCCATCAGATCTACGACTGGCACAAAGAGTACGCTGACCGTCTTGTTTGACTTCAACTAGGAATTATGGATGCAGTACTGGAGACACAGAGAATAACACTCACACAACCAATACCAGTTTCCTTAAATCATGTGTTTCTGTCTTGATCGGTCCGCAGCTTGTTCCTGGCAGAGCTCGAGAAGTGCTTGGAGGATCCCGATCGGCTGGCTCCTCTGTTTGTCAAACAGGTGAGAGAGGTCGTCCGTCGGTGCCACTCTTTTTCTTTTTGTCTCGTGGATTTGATGAGAGAATCAGAAAGCAGGGAATAATGTTTCTAACCTCTCATATTTCTCTCCTGCTTCTCATCGCTTGCCTTTGTTTCCTGCTTTTGTTTCTGTGGCAGGAGCGGAGGCTACACATGTACATCGTGTACTGCCAGAACAAGCCCAAGTCTGAGCACATTGTGTCGGAGTACATTGACACTTACTTTGAAGTGAGAACGTCAAACCGTTTTACACCCATACCCAACCCTGCACTGACTCATGTCCAGTATACCCAGTCAATATGAATGTTCGTTAGTTCGTCTGAAGTAATCGTTATGTGTCTTTCACCAGGACCTTAAGCAGCGTTTGGGCCACAGACTGCAGATCACTGACTTGCTCATCAAACCTGTCCAACGCATTATGAAGTACCAGCTACTACTGAAGGTTAATACATCATTCATAGAGACTGAACTATACTGTCTCAAATCAAAAGTACTATCCAGTGAATGAAGGATCAAGATATTTGAACATAATGATCAAGTGGCACTTGAACGTTACTGTTTATTTATACTGTTTATAGGATCTTCTCAAGGTTTCCAAGAAGGCTGGAGTGGACACAGTAGAGCTGGAGGTAAGACGTGCTACACTGTGGGTCAGGTCAAGGTTTCTTTAACTGTTGGGTGCACAGGAGTCACAGCTGAAGCTACTGCGTGACTAGCGGGTCCACTTATGACAAGAGTCATATTATCATGACCCTGGGCCCAAGGGTAAGAGACTACTGTTCTGATTTTGGGTCCCAGGCTGAAAACGTTTAAGCTTTAGAGTATGAATGGTCCTTCTAGGCATTCTAGGTCTTTCTATAAGCAGCTTGTCTCTAAAGGTTTGTTTTATTTTCCTGTACTACCTTTAGAAAGCGGTAGAGGTGATGTGCGTGGTCCCCAAGCGCTGCAATGACATGATGAACGTTGGGCGGCTTCAAGGCTTCGATGTAAGACTGCTTTTTTTTATCCTCTGTGTGTGTGTGTGTGTGTGTGTGTGTATAAATATAATAATGTACTGTACTTAAATCAATTTGTGATTTCAGAGAACTGCCACTAGGTGTCAGTGTCTACATATTTATTCTCACTAGTTTTTCTGCTGTTACAGATTGATTTTCTTTTTTGATCTTCACCAAATGAGGCAGATGGGCATGGCTTCCTCTCTGCTTTTCTAACTGTATTCTCTGCTTCTTTCCCCCTAATTTGCCTCCTTTCTCCTCCCTTCTCTTCCCCTCCCCTCTACTCTGCTCCTCCCTTCAGGGTAAGATAGTGGCCCAGGGAAGGTTGATCCTCCAGGACACCTTCATGGTTTCAGACCAGGACGGAGGTCTTCTGTCCAGAATGAAGGAGAGGAGAGTTTTCCTCTTCGAGCAGATCGTCATCTTCAGCGACCCCCTGGACAAAAAGAAGGGCTACACCACCCCTGGCTACCTCTTCAAGAACAGCATCAAAGTAAGTGCTACTTACTAAAAAGTCTTGTGATGTGAAAAAGCGCATTAGCTGCTGTCAGAGCAAGTTGTAACAAATAGATGATAAAACTCAACCATAGACATGGAGTTTGGATTGCATGTTTGCTTAGGCGTGTCACTGCAACTTGTTCATAGATGTAATGTCTCGCTACCTTCAGGTGAGCTGGTTGGGTCTGGAGGAAAACCCAGAGGACCCCTGCAAGTTCACGCTGACCTCCAGGTCGTCGAGTGGCAGCCATGAGAAATACACCCTCCATTCGCTCAGCCCGGGGGTCAGTCAGGTCTGGGTCCATCAGGTCAGCCAGATACTGGAGAACCAGCGCAACTTCCTCAACGGTAACACACTTCTACTTCTCACTTTGTAACATGCACATACACCAAAATGAGCGTGCAATGGAAATGGAAAATAATGGTAACAATGATTAGACTGATGATTTCAGCTCTTCAAGCTGATATTGAGTTTTAAAATAATCTCTTGTTTTCAGTGACATTGTTTACTTGCAGCACTGAACATCTCTTTTTTTCCCTGTCTTTCCTCTTTGGTGTTCCCCCTCTGCGTCTCCTACAGCTCTGACATCTCCCATAGAGTACCAGAGGAACCACGTGGGTGGCGGTGGGTCAGGCGGTCCACCCAGCAGTAGCAGCAGCAGTGGTGGAGGTCTGGCAGGAGGCAGCAGCTCCAATAGCACCTCCAACATGGGAGGAGGAGGGGGAGGCTCTGGAGGATCAGTGGGCAACTCCTCCTCTCTTTGTGGCCCTCGCTCCCGACCCTCCCGCATCCCCCAGCCCTCCTCACGTCTCCCCCAGCCTGTCCACCACCACCACCCCCCGGGCCCTGAGGGGCCCGACAGATCAGCAGGTACGTGGTCACCTTGCCTCCCCCAGACCCCTCAGTCCTCCCCCCCTAACCCCTATCCAGACACCGCCACGGACGGGGAGCTGTTGGTTTCAGACGTCCCTAAGATGAGGGTGCTGGATGGTCCTTGTGGAGGTAACAGTAATAACAGCAACAAGCTGTCAGGCAGCGCTGAGGGCAGCCCCAGACAGGGCCTGCGAGGCTGCGAGGAAACCCACAAACAAACAGCTTGTATACCGCAGATGGCCGTGGCTCCTCTGAATCTGTCTCTCAAAACTCCTCAAGTCGGGACGGTTCCTCCTCTTACTTCTCCTCAGTCCCCTGGAGGAGGAGGAGGAGGTCAGGGGAAGGAAGCCTTTATTCCCGCCAGCCCGGCTCATAAAGGCAATGCTTTCTGGGCTATGGTCCCGGCCATGCCTCCCTCCCCGGCCAGCCGGCCCGGTTCCTTCTCCTACCCCAGTGACAGTGTCGGTGGGGACTCTGTAGGCAGGGGAAGCCACGGGACGCCCTCTCATCATCGCCACTCCACCCACAGTAAGGACATAGACCGCATGAGCACCTGCTCCTCCACCAGCGAGCAGTCCATACACTCCACCCAAAGCAATGGGGTAAGATGCCAAGTCAAGGCCCAGGCTTCAGTGCGGCCTAGTGCTACTCACTAGTCACTAACCCCCCTTCACTGGCCGGCTGGTCAGTCAGTCATCCTGCCTCTGGCTCTGAGAATGGCTTGTACATGCAACGTCTACTACTATTACTACTACCACTGAAGCACCGGAGATTAACGGCTAATCTAAGTACACTAACTCGGCCACTATAGTGTGTGTGTGTGTGTGTGTGTGTGTGTGTGTGTGTGTGTGTGTGTGCGTGTGCGTGTGTGTGTGAGTTTTCTGGTGTGTGTTGCTGATAGAGCAGCTGTTTAGTATCTGCTATCTGCTCTTTCTGTTTGGTTTCCCAAAGCACATTGTTGAACATGCTCTGTTGGCCACAGTATATGTTTGCAGCTAACAGGCACTAACTAAAAAAAAAAAGGCCATTTCTCTTTCACCTTGTTCATTGTCACACGGGAATCTTCCGAAGCGATTATCCTCCAGTAGTCAAGGATTTCTGTTTGGTCAAACGTCCAAACTTTTATCATGTACGAAGAGATCTTTCACTTTCTGTTGCTTACCGATCCTCATACCTTTCCTCTCTCTCCTTTTCATGTCAGCTGACTTAGTCTCCACTTTGCAATGAAGTCTATGCCAGCTGCTCTTCGCTTCAGTTCAAGCTACTCTGTCTCTCTTGGGGCTGATAAACTGCCTTCTGTATTTTTTTCTTGTTTGGAAATTCTGTACGTTATTTTCAACCTTTATCTCTCTTTGAGGGATACCATGGTGGTGACCAAAATTAGGGCAATCTCTTGTATCTATAGTGACGACTATAGTGACGACCCACTAGTCACCATGGTGGTGACTAGTGGGTCGTCACTATAGATACAAGAGATTGCCCTAATTTTGTTGTAACCCCGTACGTGATCACAACGTGTTTTTAATGCTTCCTTCGCCGCATGAGATCAGGCATATGAGTGGGGCCGTTTTGTGTGTCAATCAAATCAAGCATTTGATTGGTGTGGAGCTTTTAACACACTTATTTCCCCTCTTCAACATCTAATCAAGTGTGTGTGTGCATGCATGTGTATATCCTCACCATGAGTGATGTATTATTTCTGTTATATATCTATATTTGTCTTGCCCACACACAAGAGTCTATCTATATGTGCATCTTAGTTGTGTCTGCTACCAGTATGTACACATACCCAGTATCCAGTAAGTGTGCATATGGAAATGTGTATTTGTGTGCAGTGTTTATACTGTGTGTTGTGTGTCTGTGGGTGTGCAGCCTAGTTAACACGTCTACAATCCTCTTCCCTAACAGAGTGAAAGCAGTAGCAGCAGCAGTGTGTCCACCATGCTGGTGACCCAGGACTATGTGGCCGTGAAGGAGGATGAAATCAGTGTGGTGCAGGGCGAGGTGGTCCAGATGCTAGCCAGCAACCAGCAGAACATGTTTCTGGTATACCGGGCGGCCAACGAGCACTGCCCTGCCGCCGAGGGCTGGATCCCTGGCTACGTATTGGGACACACCTCAGCCTCCATCACTCCCGAACTCCCCGAAGGAACCATCAAGTAAGCATGTGTGACATTCTGTAACTAAACACGGTGGTTTTGGTATGGTATACTATGGATGTCATGGATGTGTAAGGCACACAGGACGTTGGCCAGACGTTATGAGCTCAATCTAAGGAAGTAAAAAACAAAAACTGATTCATTTTAAGGTATTGGTACGAAATTAAAGAAAAGAAAAAAAAAGACTGAAACTACTGCCCAGCACTCCTGCCAACTGACATGTGGGAGAAGGCAAGCCAGGCACATAAATGGGGGCAGTGTGCAGTAGGTGAGACAGCCAATCAGAAGATCATCTTGTTGAATAAAAGGAAGGATTGTGGCAGTTTAACAAATTCCAGTAGAGGTTGTGAGAAAATGTGTAACTTTGTTAAATAGCTTTCAATAAATAAATTCCTTAATTGGATACTACTCAATAAACCAAAGAAACCCCAAAACATTGTGTTAGATTTTATACCATTTTGATGATGATTTGATGCTTTTTAAAAATGGGGCAATGCCAATGTTAATAGAAACTTTCTCTCCTTCCTTTTTTGCATGGTGTAGAAAATCATTATCATGGCACACAGCGCTTCGTATCCGCCGTAAGTCTGAGAAGAGAGATAAGGAGAGCAGGAAGGAGGGCAAGATGGAGAATGGCTACCGC
Organism: Hoplostethus atlanticus; assembly: GCA_034670405.1. NCBI lineage: Eukaryota > Metazoa > Chordata > Actinopteri > Trachichthyiformes > Trachichthyidae > Hoplostethus > Hoplostethus atlanticus. The sequence continues at coordinate 9,081,767 of JAXDDX010000005.1, read as the reverse complement.
AAGTCTCAGGACAGCCTGGCCAACAAAGTCTCTGTCAAGGTAGAGTGGAAGACTCTCTGTTTAAGTCTTAATTCACACTGTGTGCAAGAAATGTAATCGCATCTTTTCATTTTCATTTTTTTTTTTTACAGCTTCTGAATCCCAACTACATCTATGATGGTATGTACACATATTTGCTTTTGGCCAAGATGTGTGTGTGTGTGTGTGTGTGTGTGAGATTTGCGATTCAAGATATTACTTGGATTTGACCTTCATCCTCCCCCTCCTCACCTTTGACCTCTACCCTTTCTCTCCAGCTCCTCCAGAGTTCCTCATCCCTCTCAGTGACGTAGCAAGCGAGATTGGTGACAGTGTTACCCTGAGGTGTAAAGCGTGCGGTCGACCCCGGGCTACTGTCACGTGGCGGGGACCTGACAACAGCACTCTGAGCAACAACGGACACTACAGCATCACTTACAGGTGATGGGTTATGCTTTGAGGGTGTTTTCACTTGAGCTTATTTTAAAGGTGCTGCATGTAGCATTTCATCATTACCGCAAACCAAGTATTGAGAGCACCTTCAAAAAGGGAAACGTCTGGTTCAGTACAACGAGAAGCAACAAAACAAGTTGTCAATCCAGCAGTAACCGTCAAACTAACGTGGTGCCTGTTGTCTGATGTGCCTCTGCCCTCCTCTCTTTTCCACAGTGAGACAGGAGAGGCAGCACTGCGTATCCTGGGTGTGTCGGTGGAGGATAGTGGTGTGTACACCTGTGTCGCCACAAATGTAGCAGGCTCTGTCACCTCCTCCGCCAGCCTCAGAGTCTCAGGTGAGAGTCAGGTTACGGTGAGAACCTCGAGTGATTAATGCCCCAGTGACCTGTATGGTCTTGTATAGCTCAAACAGTAGAGTATGGTACTAACACTTCCTCAGTTAGGGCGTTCGATTCCCACCTATGCTAAAAATGTACACACTGTTAGTACTGTAAAACTATTGGGCGCAAACTCGTCAAACTGCAAACTGGTAGGTTTACATGTACTGTTTGCTGTACATGATCCATTCTGATTGATGTATTTGTTTCCAGGAACCCCCGATGATGGCAGTGAAGTCCTCTGGAAGAGCAGCTTTGAGTCCTTTTACACAGAGATCACTGAACTGGGAAGGTAATCCAAACAATTCACTGTTGAAAACCCATTTCTTCATATTTTGATTCTCATTGTTTGGCTGTCATGTAGTGTTTTCTGCTCTAGTCTGTTATTATTATTATTATTATTAGTAGTAGTAGTAGTAGTAGTAGTAGTAGTAGTAGTAGAAGTAGTAGTAGTAGAAGTAGCACTAGAAGTAGTGGGAAGAGGAGGAGACTGGGTGTATCCAAGAGACAGCTATGATCCCTTATTCTTGATTACCACCTTTTAACTGGGTGCCTTACAGTACAATGGGTGCACACATTGATGGTCGCAGTGGAAATGGAGCCCCTAACACTGACAGTTAGTGCAGTAAAGTAAAAGTTAAAAAAAAGTAAAGGATTGATTGGCGGTGGTGCTCACCTAACAGATATAGCAGTGGGCCTGACACCCGTAGAAATGGCAGAATTGACACAATACAATTACTGACTCTCCAAAGCGAAGAGGTTGGCACTGTGTAACTATTGGATGAAATATTATAGGAAGGTGTTCATAGTAAAAAAAAAAAAAAAGATTGTATGCTAAGTCTACCTTTCCGCTTGTCCCCATTCCTGGTCCCCAGGGGCCGGTTCTCGGTGGCCAAGCGGTGCGACCAGAGGGGCAGTAAGCGGACGGTAGCGGCCAAACACGTCAACAAGAGGCTGCTGCGCCGAGAGCAGGTCCTGCAGGAGATCAGGCTCCTACAGACTCTGGACCATCCCAACCTGGTCAAACTGCTGGACACGTACGAGACGGCCAACAGCTACGTGCTTGTACTAGAGATGTAAGTACAGAAGTGTTTCCTTTCCATTCATTTAGCTGCAGCTAGAAAAAAGTGCTACAGTACAACATACTAACAACCTGTATGTGTCGCTGTTGTGTTCAGGGCAGACCAGGGACGTTTCCTGGACTATATAGTGAGCTGGGGCAACCTGACCGAGGAGAAGGTGGCTCTATACCTCAGAGATGTTCTCGAAGCTCTCCACTACCTGCACAGCTGGAGGATAGCACACCTCGACCTCAAAGTAAAACACACACCCTTACCTCAGTGCACTTTGTACACAGGTCTAAGAGGGTTTCACTGATCACGGGATGTCTGGAATGGAGTTTAGATAGGTGTATTCCAGACTGGGAAAAGTCAGGGAATGTGCTAAATTCTTTTGGGAGAAGTCACGGGATATCTTACAGAAGGAACTTTCCAGAATGTATTTTCCAACTTGTTTCACACATTGCATTTGATGGTGAGCTTCAGCTATTCTTCTCCACAGCAAGCCCAACTGTAGTGGAAACCAGACTAGTTAAAGACTGGTTAAATCTGTTCAAATGGGTAAATTGAATCTCAAGTCAGTCCAGTGGATGTGTTTGGCTAAAAAGCCTTTTGCCTCCTCCTCCCCCCAGCCTGAGAACATTGTGGTGGAACATGCGTCTTCCCAGCCGGTGGTCAAGCTGACAGACTTTGGTGATGCGGTCCAGCTGAACCCCCCCTCCTCCCACATCCACTCTCTCCTGGGGAGCCCAGAGTTCTCCGCTCCTGAGCTGGTCTTGGGTCAGCCTGCCTCACTGATGTCTGACCTCTGGAGCTTAGGTCTGTAACAAAGGGCAAGGGGTGTATAACTTATGTGTAAGGAACAGCGTTGTTTTGGATTGAAATTCACTCCCAATTTATAGTCTCAGATTTTAGTCCCGTCATTTCCTGATGAATTGATTCATTGATTCATTTAGTGGTGTATTGATGGATTGAATGATTGACAGGGGTGGTGACTTATGTCGTGCTGAGCGGTGCCTCTCCCTTCCTGGACGAGAGCGTGGAGGAGACGTGTCTGAACATCTGCCGTCTGGACTTCAGCTTCCCCCAGGACTACTTCCAGGGTGTGAGCCCGGCTGCCCGGGACTTTGTCTGCCTGCTGCTCCAAGGCGAGTCGGAGCGACGCCCCTCCGCGGACTCCTGCCTTCAGGAGCCCTGGCTCCAGCCTCGAGGCGCCGTGAACCGAGACACCGGACATCTGGCCACCTTGCATCACACGCAGCCGCAATCGCTGCCACCATCTCAGAACCATTACACCACACACCTGGACACCTCCAGACTCATCGCTTTCATCGAGAGACGGAAACACCAGAACGATGTTCGGCCCATAGCCGCCACCAAGGCCTTCCTTCACAGCCGCCTGCTCAACCACATCTGACTGACGGGGGGGAACCAGGATGAATTCTTGTTTGCACTGCCCTATCCAAGGAACTATGGTGGATGTGTAACAAGTTAACTTTAGCTCAGTTTGGTTTGGTTGAGCAGTGCTAAAAAAAAAAAGCAACCTACTGAGAGGACCACCAGCACCAGCGAGTCATATTAATAATGATCTCCTTCTCCCTCACGAAGCCACAAAAGTCCTACTGCTGCTGACTGAATGACCTCTGCTGATTATGCCCTTTGACTCTGATCTATGTTGGATGGATTAACCAAGACATTCAGACACTTTTTTCTCTTATACCCCCCACCAGATCTTCCACCTGTCCTACCCCCCATTCCCTCCCCCACCCCATCCCCCTCGGCATATTGTCATTATGCCTGCACAACAAAAGAACTGTTTGCATCTGTTTGAGATTTCAAACATCGACTTAGCAGGGAGAAAACCGAGCTTTCTCAATGAGCCAGCGTGAGCAAGTCTTGTGTTTTTGGACAGTGTTAAACAGAAAAATAGAACAATACTGTATAGTAAAAAGAGAAATTCAGGTTGCTTTCGGTTGAACACAAGAAAAATGTGTTTGCTTTTTGTAACGAGAGATTACTTTTTGTAAAAGAAAACATGTACAGCGAGGAAACAGAGAATTGTCTTTATTCATACCTTTTGGAAAACAAAGGTTATTTAGCGAGTAGACAGAAAACAAGATGAATGAGTTGCGTGAACAACGTGGCAACCCATCAGCAGGGTCCACTTCTTCTAGAACAAGATCAAGACCAAAATCATGTTTTCCAGAAACACACTGTAGTTTCATTCAATGCAATAGTTTGCTCATCTTTATGCTCCCCTCCCCCCTCCCACCCCTTACGGTTTGAAAAGCGAGACCATTTCAGAGACAGACTAAATTAACTAGAGAAAATAATAAAAGCTACTGGGAAAAGCTCCTCCGATTTTTAACTGCATCCGCCTTACTTTGTAAATAAAGTGTTCCTGCCTTTCATTCTCATTTCGAAGAATTTGTCTCGAGCGAACAAATGCTATTTCATTTGCTGAGTATTAGTGAGTCCAGTCAGTTGATGCGTGTCAAGGAGCTTTCCCTTCCGCAGCTGGATTTTCACTATGAGCAAACCGCTACTAGAAATGCACTTGTATTTTGCGTCAGTTCCCATGTGCAATGTTGCAGCTTTAACGTTTATGCAAGTATTTATGAAGACTTGTGTTGTAGCCGTATTCTTAAAAAGGCATGTACGTATCTGGTACTGCGATAGATGTCTGTATTGTGTTAACTCTTATGTATTAAGTTCAGTATTAATATCTTCAACCCCCAAACAAGAAGGGGGGTTTCAGAAATAATGTATAAAAAATGTGTATCTATATTAAATAGGCACTTATGCTTTCAGTTTGTCATTGTTCCGTTTTTATTTTCTGTAACTATACCAAAGTCGACTATGCTTTACGTTTTCCGGCTAAAATGTGTTTTTATGATTTGTCATGTTAAGTTATACAAGACCACACTGAACCCAGACGTGTTTACATAGGTTCAGTTTGGCTTTATTTATTCTTATTGTAATAAGAAATTTGCTTGGTGGTTTATTGCTGAAAAAAAACGAATTAACATTTCAGAATCACTTGTCTCTTTTCAAAGCTGTGCACAAAGTGGTGATTGCTGTGTGAGTTTGTTAGGCTTTTGTAGATAGATACTGGTGTATGTTGCTAGTTTTTAGCATCTCGGGTTTGACTTTACGATTGACTTGGTTAACATTCTCGCCAAGCAATAGGTCTGGAAAAAAGTCTCATCGCAGGACTTTGAATGATTGGAGAATGCTGTTATACTTTTGGGGAAACTAACACTCAAACTTGTACCACCAACATTTCAAATATACCACAATACCCCTTCGATAAAGATCCATCAGCACTATCCTTTATCCGCCATAGAAGAGATCGTCTTTTCCTGTCATGTTCATTTGAATGAGCAGATGTGTTCAAGTTAAGAAAATATTCAAAACTGATGTCTGTCTGGGTTTTGTTTAAGTGCCAGTTGAGTGAGTTAATCTAGAGAGGTGGGTGAAACTAAAACAGCTTTCATTGTTTCTTATTTTATTTGAAGATTGATGAAGTTATTATCAAATAACCTGTTTTAATGTTAACAAAGTCAATGATGTGTTGAGTTCAAGGACTCTTGTTGCTCTGTACAGTCAAAGTCTCTCATTTCATGTCCTTTTATTTATTGGTGTGGATCTGGGTTTTCCCAAAAACATGTTAATATTGAGATCATCAAATTCCCATAAGTTTAATCATGGGAAAATATGATCTAAGTAATAAGATGCCTCTGGGAAAACCAACCTAGTTATTATGTAAAGCTGTACAGAGAGGGTCAGGCAAGTTGCCCATGCCCAGGATGTAAACCTCATAACTATGTCATATTTTATACATAATACATATAGTACAAGACTGCAGCAATGTCATTTTGAATGTCTTATTATGACTTCTTTTTACTTTTGCATGTATATTTCTTTGTACAGAAAATTGTGTTTACATGTTACTATGTGTTGTAAATATATTATTTTGTCCTCAGTTATTTTGCCATTAAACGTACAAGGAACAACAGGTCCCTTTATGACTTGGCATACACAATTTTTTTTACATGCATATATGTTCATGTACAGAAATGTGCTAAGTTTTGAAAACAGTTAAAAACAATTAACCATAACCACATACAAAAAAAGTCAGCAGGAGTATCAGTACCGTACCATTGCACAGGCTAACCTTACACAGAACATTTGACTGTTTATTGATGTTTTTATTTCAATTAAGAACTGTGAGAAAAAAACAACACAAACAAACACATCTGGATCACATGGAGTTTAACATCAGGTTTTTCACTTCCCATGCTGTTATATTTAACCCGATTTGGGGAAATCCATGGTTTCCAATTATGAAACAAAAGATCTTAAACTTTGGAGGTGTGCACGGTATTACCAAGTGAATGTACGTGCTTTGATGAAGATCTCTACTGATGATAAACTAGAAACAAAGATCTTATCTGCCTGCTGCACTCGTTGCTGCTTTGCATGAATCAGTAGACGGTAATACAATATGTCAGTGCAACAGAATGCGCATTCTCCCCACCTTCTAAGTCACTTTTAAAATGAGTCACTTCTGGTTTGAAAGAGAAAAAAGACAAGTTACTGTAAAAACAACTTAGCTTGACTATGATGATTACCAGATCTATACATATTTAGCTGCCCTAGGGGTGTATTTATGTGGTTGTGTGCAGGGTGCATGTGTTTGTACAATAAAGTGTGAATAGAATTGTTATCAGGTGTGAAATCCATGAAGTTTTTCTTAGAACGAGAGCAGCAGCAGCTCTTTTGCATGAACCCACAGAGGCCATATTTGTAACGTCCACACACAATCTAGAGATGAGATATGTCACATTTGAGAGCTGTCGAGCATAAAGGTTCTGCTATTTTGTGACAGCATTTGTATTTTGTATGTACTTCACGTTGCTGTGTTTTATACATTTGGTTAGGGCTACTGACAAAAACTAATTGAATTGACTGTGTATGCCCGCTTTACATGTAAAATCCCCCTGAGAGATAATGCACAGATTGGCTTTCAAATCAGTATCTATCGACAAGAACTGAGAAATCCTCAATGACAGACGTAGACCTAGATTACACTTTGTTTACACTTTTGATGACTCATAACACCTTTCTATGTTTACGTCACTTCAAGTGCAGAAGGAAGGAATTCTCTGTATGAGTGAATGCTGAATTCAGATAGTGAGGGGGAATAGAAGGAGGGCTATAGCTGTCTGGAAGGGGATGATGTTATCTGAATACTGAGAAATATGAATGTGTGGGAAATTACCAGATTGTCACCCACACACAAAGAAAGAGTATAATCAGATATTCTGTACATCTACACTGTAATTCTCATTTCAGCACTAGGTGGCATCAAAGAACAGCATTTTGATAGCTTGATAACCTTAGAGCAGTGGTTGTCAAACATGCACCATGGAGGTTCATGAATATGCAGGTTTTCGTTCCAACCAAACACTACACCAGCTGTTTCCACTCATTAGCGCTAAAACTGTCAGTGAAATTAGCTGCTGCATGTTTGGTTGGAATGAAAATCTGCTTGGGTCTGTGTTTGGCCCCTGTTTAATGTTGTTCACAGCTCTTATACCTTTGCACTTGAATTCTTATGTGGCCCTAAACGTACATTGTTGAATATCTCTCCCAATATAGCCTGGGGGAGAGATACTGCACACACGGAGGGGTCAGAGTAAAAGGGCCAAAACTGTGATCATAACAACCACACAAAGACGGTTGCACACTGAGGTGTGGGTACACAGGCAGCTTCTCCTTCCTTGAGTTATTTTTTTCATAGGTGTGAAATCATTGGTGTGAAAATATTTTTTTTACCCATTTTAGACACACAATGCTCGTTTTAACGTCTCTTCGTGTACACAGTGTGCATCTCTTCCTTTTGTCTCTTCTGTCTGTGGGGGGGCTATGTGAGACTGCTGTTCATTGATTATAGTTCAGCTTTCAATACCATAGTCCCCACCAGACTGGCTGGCAAGTTGATGGAGCTGGGACTGAACACCCCCCTGTGTGCCTGGATCCTGGACTTCCTGACCGCCAGGCCCCAGGTGGTCAGGGTGGGTAGACACACCTCCAACCCCCTCACCCTGAACACAGGATCCCCCCAGGGTTGCGTCCTCAGCCCCCTACTGTACTCCCTGTACACACATGACTGTGTGGCCAGGTTCAGCTCCAACACCATCATTAAGTTTGCGGATGACACAGTGGTGGTGGGCCTGATCTCCAACAACGACGAGAAGGCCTACCTGGAGGAAGTTGCTGATCTGTCACTCTGGTGCCAGGACAACAGCCTCCTCCTGAATGTCACCAAAACTAAGGAGCTGATTGTGGACTTTAGGAGGACACAACAACAGAGGACGTACTCACCATTGGGGATTAATGGGACTACTGTGGAGAGGGTAAGCAGGTATAAATACCTGGGAGTCCACATCACCGAAGATCTCACATGGTCCACACACACTGACACTCTGGTGAGAAAGGCGAGGCAGCGCCTTTACCACCTCAGGCAACTGAGGAAATTTAAAGTCTCCCGGAGGATCGTTCAGTCCTTCTACTCTGGAGCTGTAGAGAGCATCCTGACAGGAAGCATCACTGCCTGGTTTGGCAGCAGCTCCGCTCAGGACAGGAAGGCTCTGCAGAGAGTAGTGCGTTCGGCTGAACGCACTATTGGAACTACACTCCCCACCCTGCAGGACTTGTACACCAGGAGGTGCAGAACCAGAGCCTGCAGGATCATGGTATATTGAAAATGATCTAAATTTTGTGTGTTCAGATGCCATGTGTGGACAAAGTCATGGAGATTTATTCCAATCAGATGAAATAAACTAAAGATTTCAGACATAAAATTTGTAAATCGGTCAGATTTGACCGGAACACAACAGGAGGGTTAAAGCATTACTCCCTAGAATGATGGCAATGCTTGTGCCGTTGCTTGTTCTTGTGTATGCTCTGAGGGATGCCATTGACTTTTAGCTGGCAGCGCATGTGACTCGACGGCATGGTGGATCAGTCCGCATTACCAGTGTTTAAAGAGTCTCACAATGTGTTAATATTGTGGTTTCATAAGGAGTAGAAAGGATAGCTATGAATGCATCATTGGTTAGTTCAAACTCCCACAAAACCCATCAGAAAGACCAACCAGAATCTTGATCTTGATTTGTCCCCACCTCTATTACCGTTGCCACTACAGCTGATAATATACAGCTGACAAAACATTTTTTTCAGATGGCTTGAAATCATGAAGCACAGTAAACCGGAAAATGAAGCGGTTTTGTGTTCTTCTGTCTGTAAGCATGTGCATCTAACATGTGAGACTAACTGAGTCACACATGACCACAACCTGGTTCCGATTCTATTCTATTCTATTCTGAATGACTTGGGGTGGATTACCTGAAGCTCATCTTTAAAAAATTTTGAAAGCTGTGAATATGTTTTTTTCTACCTAAGATTTCCTTTTAAAACTTACATAATTTGGTATTGCACAATCATTTTGTTGAAGGATGTTTGGGTTTTTTTTGGTTTTTTTTCAAACAAACTCTTCATGTGCTCAGAGAGAACACAGGTGAAAAGTGTCATACCGAAGAACTTTATTTCCTTCCCCTCTCACGTTGTGGTTTTCTCTCGGCTGGGTTGTGCGTCTTTGCAAATTCACTGCTAAAGACATTGTGAAACTTACAGCTCTGAGTTTGTTAAAGGAACGAAGGATCCGTTTGTGTGAAGGTTTTTTAACCATTTACACACACATACACCAATACTGTGGTGGGGATCAGGGTGGTCAATGAATCTTTTTATTTGTAGAACTATATGTCTGATAAGTAGTGTTGTTGCACCAATCCATGAACACAAATTGGGTATCGTCTTGGGTATCATCTTCTTGTACTGCAGTCACTGGTCGCACGGTCGACCATTAGGCAATAGGAATATATGTATTTTGAATTGATTGTATTCTCTTCCTCCTTAACTGCAACCAGGATGATGCTGAAGAACACATAAATTGACAGTAACGTCTCTTCAAAGGTTGTTGAACCCTGTAAGGTGTGATAAAGAAGGAAAAATGTACAGTATGTTAGAGGCTGAATTGTATTGGTAAATTACAATAGCGACAATGTCAGTAGGTTATCGTTTTCCAAATCTCCGCTGACTGACTGTCCTGTCTGTCCCTTAGTCATTTCATCTCGCATCATCTCGCATTATATATCACTCCCTTTTCTTCTTATTCTTGTGCTTGGCCTCCCCTGTTCTTTTTTTCCTCTTCTGCAATCAACAAATAAGAAAGTTGAAACAAATATTTTACACCCTTGGCTAAAAGGGAAGAAATTAGAGGGATCAAAGCTCCCTTACTTCACTTAAGTTAGAATGGAGCCCTACTGCATTTTGCTGCCTTTTTTTCATTGTGGTATTTCCCTTAAACTTCCTGTGTATCTGCGGCTCTGGTTAGTAAGTTCCAGTTAACTGGCTGTTACATTTGGAAGCTGATGGCATGAATGATGTTGGTATTGTAAGCTATTAATATTTAACAAGACAAAAATGTCATGTAGGTGAATAAGACATTATTTCCAATACTTTAATAGGACACACTGATATGTTACATTTTTAAATACAATCTAAAATCTAAAAAAAATCTAAAAACACAATTTACTATATATTTGCATTATAAATTCTCATGTACAGTATAAGTTTAAGATCATTAAAGAAAAACATATTGATTATACAAAATATATTTACATGATTTGGCAAATGAGCCATGGAGGTGTAATTGACCACTTTGGTAAGTTGTGCTTTGAAAATGATATTGCAGTGTCAGTTCCTTTTCAATTCAGCCAATAAACAATTACTATTGCTACATGTTTACAGACAGGTTTGTCCATGTCGACCCTCTCACGCTCCCACACCTACACGTAAACACACATATTCACCACGAAAAGCACACACCACAACTTCACAAGGCAGTGGACCTCTCATCGTGGCTGGTGGTTTGTGAGTAGAACGACCCCGCGATTAGGTCCTGAGGGATGAAGGTCTTAACAACCTGGCACAGCCTGCACGGAGCCCGGTTGATCAACCTCAGCAGGTGCCTCCTGAACTTCTGTCCTACAAACACATACAGGATGGGGTTGAGGCAGCTGTGAGAGTACGCGATGGCTTCAGTGACATGTAAAGCCCATCGGATGGCCTTGCTGCTGTTGCATTCTGTATAGATGTGCAGTAGCTCCAAGGCTTTGAAGAACGATGCAACGTTGTAGGGTACCCAGCAGCTGAAGAACACGGCTACCACTATGAGAACTAAATGGATGGCCTGCTTCCTGGATGACTGGCAGTACAGGAGCTTCCAAATGATCTGAGTGTAGCAGAAACCCATGATGACAAACGGGATCAGAAAGCCGAGAATGTTCATTTTTAAAAGGCCAAAGACACTCCAGAAGTGTCTGGTGCCGTTCACAGGGTATACAGGCTCACAGACTAGAGTCGTAGTATCACTTGACGTTCGAATCGTTACTTGGATAAAATTCAGCTCAGGAAAAGACGCCATGAATCCAGCCACCCATGTTACAGTGGCAGCAATCATTCCGCAGGACCGTGTCCGTGCCCGCAGAGCGTAAACGGCGTGCACTATAGCCAGGTACCGGTCAATGCTCATTAGGGTGATGAAAAAGATGCCACCATAAAAACCAATATGGTAAGCACCTAGGACCACCTTGCACATAGCATCCCCGAATGGCCACTGGTCCCGGGCTTGGTGGGCTAGGAAGGGAAGGGAACACACTAGGAGTAGGTCAGCTAGTGACAGGTTGACGAGGCACACGTCCGTCATGCTGCGGAGCCGCACCCCACAAACTATGACCCAGATAACCAGACCATTTCCCAGAAGGCCCAGGAGGAAGAAAGCAGAGTAGAGGACTGGAAGAAAGTAGGCCCCACTGCTATTGTACACACAGCTCCCCAGGTCTTCATCAGAGTAGTCGTTGTAGTCTTGGTACGGGTAATAGTCACTGGTGTCATCACTGAAGGGTTTTGTGGCAGGGAGAAAAATAAGGAGGAGGAGGAAAGGAAGAAAGAAATTCTGGATCAGTATTTTTTGAATTACAACAGCATTACAACATGTTAGAAAAGGAAGACTATAGCTGCAGAGGAAATATGACGAGAAGGGCGTCAAGAAATCTCCATCCATGTTCCTTCTTTTCCATTACTTCCATTTCATTACATACTCAGAAAGTATTTCCATGTTGTAGCACAACCACAATCCCAAAGCATACACAAAGATCATTTAGTTATACGTTGCAGCTGTGCAGTTACACCACAGCATTAGATATATTAGTTATGTTAGAGTATTCTGTGGATGAATTCTCACTGACAGCAACGGCGGCAGGGATTGTTGTGCCATGCAGTCCATCTGGAAACCTTTAAAAATATGACCTACTTTCTGAAGTAGGTCAGACATCCTACTGATGTTTATCTCTATTACGCAGTATAAAAGAACACATTCTGGATAGCATTATGAAGTCCAGTTTCAGATTAATTTCGACAATTCTGATACAGCTTAGACGTATTTCTTTTCTTTGCTTTTACTAAGCTTACATAAGTTTGTATGAACATAACTAAATCCTGAAAATGATCCATATAGACCCGAGAAGACTTCAGAAGTATTTTTTATGGAAACCTTCATGTATAAACATTCACGGGAGTGCAAAATCAGATTCGCAAAATAATGACTTCTCATGTCAAAGAATAGTGAAAAAGTCTCACCTGCCAGTGCTGTTAATAAGATAGCTGGTGTTGGTGTTCATCCTGAATCCCACTATGCTGAGACAAAACAAACAAATAGTTTCTATTGCTTATCGCGTTGTAACGCACCACGCACTAACTTGTCTATTCTTGTCTTGGTGTGAGTTGTTGAGTTGTGAGTTCTTCTTTGAAAACACTCCCAACCCCTAACATTAGCCAAAACACAGTCTTATGGGTGGGCTGAAGGATTGCATACGCTGCATCTCTATGGTTAGTGACTTCCTGAGAATCTATTGCTTTTACATTGTTTCATTTGACAGTATTTGTTTGCGGCTGGTTGAGCAACCACACGTCCACATCTGCAAGCTCTGGCATGATGCAAGGTGACCAGGCAACACACAGCTAGAGACTTGCATGGCGCTCTGCTTGTAGGTCTGTGTTTATTGTTTGGAGAGAGAGGAAGAAGTGGCACTGCTAATGACAGTGATGGAGTGGCACCAAAGCACAAGTACTTCTATGTGTTGGTGTCAGTACTGACTATCATGTCCCATTTCGATTCGTTCAGCAATGGAGTTCTAGGCCCAGATGATGATGACGCAAATAATATGATGTGTTCTCTTCCTGCCTGTTTTATCTGGCTTGATATTCAGGTAGATTGTTAATTGATATGCTTTCAATACCATAGTCCCCACCAGACTGGCTGGCAAGTTGATTGAGCTGGGACTGAACACCCCCCTGTGTGACAGGGATATGACAGGGATTCTGCTCTGCTAATTACTAAATAACTACTTAGAAGCTGCTGGGATGATTTACTGAAATGGTTTCATGATCTCATGAGCTTGGGTGGGGCTGCACTGCAATGTCTGGGTGCTCTAATTGTCACATTATTTTGTGGTGTAGAGGAAGGATGCTGGTGGAGGGTGAAGTGGCTTACAACCCAGCACTTTGAGTGATTGCAGTTGCATGACACACCATTTAGACCATCTCTATTCACGCTTGTACATATTACAAAGACGTGCTGCAGGCACAGCCACAGGTGGTTGGATAGATTAAAATGATAGGTAGATTTAAAATGAGTGCTAATAGTGTCTATGTATCATCTCTACACATGCATGCATGCAAACATGTACACATACACATAGAGCATGTGCACACACACACACACACACTGACACGCATACATACATGTGCACACACACACTGGCACACCTCATGCACACATCTCACAACTGGTTAAATGGGTTGGTTGTATTTTTTGAACCAAGCAAAAGTACTGTAGCTATATGTGCTTGTGTCATTTGTGGCTTTTTAAATTTACACAAACAACATGCTTTTTAAACCTTTTTAATCGTTAAAATTTATTAAAAAATGAAAAAAATAAGCATAGCAATATAATACAGTGATTGTCATTGCACCTGTGCTTTGAGCCTCATACTTTGACTAAAGGTCTCATAAACCACCATCCATTTTCAGAATGAGTCATTCCGCTCTTACCTCAGAATTAATTTCTGCAGCATCCATTTTACAGCTTTTTTATGTGCCAACCATGTGCATGACACCACACACACTGCAGCCTTCAAGTCTGACAATTACAATGCATCAAATCATTTGTCAGAACTAACCACCGCTCGGTGGTTCAGTAGCAAGATAATTGAATGACTAAACCCTTAATAATCTGATCTCACAGGTGTGTTGGAAGTCTCTTTGTCCATGGTGTCTCCGTGGCTGGCAGCCCCTCTGCTCAGGTGACTATAGCATGGGTATCTAGACAGCGCAATGCCGAGTGACTTCCTAAACTTCTCCCCTACAAATGCATAGATGACTGGATTCACACAGCAGTGAACCAGTGCAATGATCTCAACCACACTCAATGCAGAGATTATTCTATTTGAAGACTCATAGTTGTTCAAGATACCAAATAGCTGCAGTGTTTGAAGGAAAACTAATACATTGTAGGGGACCCAGCAGACAACGAACACACACACTATGGTGAATATCAGCTTTACAGCTCTGCCTTTTTTAGAGTTCCTGGTATTCTGCAGCACGGCAAGGATGCTCACGTAACAGAAGGTTATAATGGGAAAGCACAGGAAAAGCCCCACTGTGTTCTCGCTAAAGTTTCGCAACATCTTCCACAACCTCTCCGTGTCCAGTGGGTAATCCTGGGAGCATCTCTCGCTGTCGGAACCTGCTTCCGTTAACATTTTAGCGAACACAACCTGAGGAACCGTCATGGTGATGGATATGATCCAGATAGCGATGCTTGCTGCAGTTCCGTGGCGAAGTGTCCGGGCTCGCATGGCTGCCACAGCGTGGACGATGGCCAGGTAGCGGTCCACGCTCATCAGGGTCACGAACAAGGTCCCATTGTAGAACCCCAACTGTTTAGAGAAGAAGAGAGGGAAGGAGAGGAAAGCACAGGAGATGATATGAGGTGACATTTGACCAACTTTAATGCTCCCAATTGGGCTCTTCATGTTTATTATAATACTTTATGTTCCCCATAAAAAACAAACACAAAATCATGTTTAAGTATCCAATGTCCAAAAGAAATAGTCGCACACTCCTACTTATATTTGCCGTGACTTTTATTTTACATACCGACTTTTCAGCTATAGCGTTTTCATTGAGGTGTGACAGGAGTACAGCACATGCCATGCACTACTCTAAGTAACCCATCGGAAGATAGCAGGTTGCCATCGAGTATCAATAAGCAATTAGAGAGATTACAGAATATAATCCACAATTTTGTTCATAATTTCCTCAATAGAAAACATATTGATCAGCATTTATTCTCTTTTTCTATAGTTTATCATTGTCAATAGTCTGCATCTCTTTGGGTGTGCGATCTATTATTTTTGATAAGTGACGTCTCTAAAATTCTGAGGCATCATCAATCACTCTCCTCACTGCCACCTTTTGCTTTTGTTTGTCTTTAATATCAAAATATGACAAATTTATATTATATCTTCAATAGGGGCGAAAACAATAACTGTTGAAAATCCAAATAATTGTACTGGACCATGAGCCCCACCTGATAGGCACCTATCATCAGTTTACATGACGCATTTCCTTTAAACCCCAGGTGGCTCTGGAAGTTGGAGGCCCAGAGGGGCAGG
The DNA here is from genome assembly GCA_034670405.1 of Hoplostethus atlanticus. NCBI lineage: Eukaryota > Metazoa > Chordata > Actinopteri > Trachichthyiformes > Trachichthyidae > Hoplostethus > Hoplostethus atlanticus. The sequence goes on along the minus strand of JAXDDX010000005.1, from coordinate 9,065,993 downwards.
GACAGAACCAGCAAGAGGTCAGACAGGGCCAGGTTGAAGAGGCAGACATCCGTCATAGTCTTCAGTTTAATGTACCGGAGGAGAACCCAGAGAACAGTGGTGTTACCTATAGCAATGTGAAAGGGCAAAATAATTACTCACGTGTGCTTGAAACGGCAAAATGAAACACATTAAGGCCCTTAATGTGCCCTTAAGGTAGTGAACTAACGGAAGGGTAGGGCTGGGGGGGGGGAGTCGGAGATAGAGTCTAGGGATTAGAGATGATAAATTAGGAGAGGGTGTTTTATTCATTTTCCTTTTCGTTTGTATTCTGTATTTTGTATTTTATTATTCTATATATGTTCAAGGAAACAAAAAGAGCATATTGCGTGTATATTTGTATGGATATATGTGCCCATGTATATATATGTTAATATGCTCAAATAAAAACAAAAGTGTGTGTTAAGTGTTAAAAATAAATTCCTGTAAGATGTAGGCCTTTTCAGACGTACCTATCAGACCAAGACAGAACACCAGGTAGAGAAGAACCGGCAAGACCATGGAATCAGCAGGCAGAAGTGGAGTGAAGTCTTCATCGCAGGTGTAGTTATCATCATAGTAATCTGTAGTGTAATACTCTGTTGTATTCATACTGCTGAGTGAAGGGGGAATAAGAGGAACTGGTGAGAACGGTGAAGGATCAATTTGGTTAAATATAAGATCTTCTGTTAGATGTCCAATGCCTTTTCGTCTCTTGTTTTTTTTGAGCAAATACTCCCTTTAGTTTGCGGAAATGTGTTCGTAAAAAGCCATCCCTGCTCACTAATATTAATCAAATCATACTAATTGCACCCAGTGTTTCACTCTACAATGAAAACTTGAGTCATGACCTTTTCTCTATAACCATCTTCAATAATCATAGATCTGAATGATATACTTCTCCTTTTTATGATGATTTCCACAATGCTCCACACCATCTTGATCATTGAGCCCTACTCAAGAAAAGTCTTAGAAAAGCCAGTGACATAAAACGAGACAGAACAAATCATTTGAAACACCATTCAGTCAGTGGGAATGGACCTAATTAACATACTAGTTGAAGAGGTCAAGACTACACAAACACTGACAATTTACTGGAAGGAATTAGGTTCATTCCCTTTAAGTTGCCCTTTTAAGAGACACTTTTTGCCTCATTCAGTGAGTCATGTCTATCAAGCCTCTTCTTGTCTATCAAGTACAACAGCCATTGAGACTCCTAAACTCCCCCTACTTCAAACCTATTCTTAAACAATTCTTCAAATATGAAAAACAAACAAAACAAACAAAAACCTTGCCTGCTGAATGGACTCTAACGTTAGAGATACAGCCCACACCATAGCTGTCATAATGTCTCTCTATGAATATCACGATCTAAAGGTCCTCATATCCTGACCATAATCAAGTTCGTGCAAACTCTTTAAACCACATCTCTTTCTCGCTCACAAATACACACACACACATACCACCTGCTATGACACCATGCCGACCCTCACTTCCTGTGGCTGACAGTGTTTACACACACACAGCATCCTCAACTACAAAGTGTGTATGTTTGTGTGTGTGTGTGTGTGTGTGTGTGGTGAAGAGCGATAGGCGTGCGTGATAGCAAGTAGAAAATTAATAGAACATAAAAAGTGAAATGTTTATGTGCTTACCAGTTTTTCTGCCTCATTCGCTCCCTCTTAAGTTGTATCTTGTTATCTTGGGTAACAAGCTCTGAAGTCAACCTTTTCCCTGCATTGCTTTCTTTTTGTATCATACGCTTGCTGCACTCATTCCTGTTACTGTGCACTGTGGGTTTTGCTCTTTTCTCCTCACTGCCAAGAGAGGTGTCAATGCGGTTTTCTGATAATTTCCCTTTCATGTTTTTATGTGCTTTTAAACCTGACATTTTTTTTTATTACATGCACTTTTGAAAATAGCATACACACTACAACCAAATACATTAAATAATAATTAATGAAGATGCATTATTTCAATTTGCCTTTTCAGAAATGTCAACACTTGTAAGTGGAAATTGGATCTCATGTTAAAGGAAATCTGAAGTTACTTTTTCTTCAATTATCTCAGTGCAACCAGGTTTTTTGATCTACCTTTGCTGCCATTGTCCTTCAGATTCATGGCACAAGTATCATAACAGCATCATAAATTCACTGACAAACTAATTATATGTCTATAGGTTTTGGGCAATCATAAAATTACCCTTACTTTTTACTATCTCACTTTAATTTAATCTTTACTTGTGGAACCAACATTCATTTTATCAGATGTGAGGAGGCAGAAATTTAGCAATGAAAGTATAAAAAAGTACAGCAATAACAGCAATAACAGCATTAAACAGGTTCGTATATGCAGCCAGTCTATATTCACTTCTATGGCTGTGCTAGTATGATCATTGGCGGTGTGGTTAGCTACGGCTGATGCGGCTGTAGTCCGAAATTGAACTCCACTCTATTATTTCCTGAATGCTGTCATTTTAAAAGCTCGACAGTGTGAAAGTAATGAATGTAATGTAATTCTCCTGTAAGTCTTAGCTCTTGTTTATTTGATTCTCTTATTTGTCTCATTTGTAAGTCCTGTAAGTCTTAGCTCTTGTTTATTTGATTCTCTTATTTGTCTCATTTGTTTAAGATATAGTAGGTTGCTAACTTATTGCACTCTTACCTTAACACTAGTTATGCTCTTAGTTGCTTGTTTAGGAAGGAAATGCACTTACGATTTCTGGTGACTAGTAGTTTTCTTGCCTACCTATGTTGAATGCACTTATTGTAAGTCGCTTTGGATAAAAGCGTCTGCTAAATGACTGTAATGTAATGTAATGACTTGGAATTACATATCCATCTGGGGTAATTTGATATACTCAGACCTGATTTCAATTTAATATGCCTATATTTATTTTATTAAACATTCTTGTGATTTATTGCAACAGCAATCTAACACTTTACATTTAATGAATAAAGCCTTATTGTCATTTAATCATTTGATATCCATGTGGCTTGAAATAACACTACAAAATAGTTTTATATGACCAAAAAATTTGCGTTGCGGCCCTTTGACACAGCTGTATCTTGCTGTCTGGCCCTTGAGCTATGTAAAGTTGAGTAGCCCTGGTCTAGGGGCTGTGAAAGAGAACACTGGCCCCTCCCCCTTCATTAACCCGCTGTAAATTCGCTCCAATCACCCCTAGGAAGTTTTGGAGTCGGGTAGGTACACTGGCGAGAGAGTTTTCTCCAAATACAGAAAGTGACAAATCTAAACTGACAAATCAGCCGAAAGCACACAGCTCTGAAACAGCAGGGAGCGAGCTAGCGCCTTGGCTATTTCTACAGAAAGCTGATTTACCGCCAGCAAAGTTGACTAAAACTGCTAACAAAGCTGCAAACAGTTACCTCTTGCTGCCACTTGGGGCCGCCAATGACTTAATTAAACTTGATTAAACTTAAGTTACATAGTGCAGGTTTAAGAGTATGTGAACAACAGTAGCAGTGGAACTTACTGAGACCAAAAAAAGAATGTATTCAGTATGAAATAAGTAAAAAATATATTTTTTTAAATCAATATACATGCATTATATATAAGTGAGAGGAATATGAAGAAAAACAATATGTGAAAAATGATACATACAATGGACATGATGAGCAAAAATGGGCTGGTATTCTCATAAACAGAATGAAATCAGTGCTGAATAATCTTGGGTTGTTTTTACTAGTTGTGACTCATCATCAAGCATTTGGGGAAAAATGTTTTTGCATAATGATGGTGAACAAAAATTTCCATGACAGTTTAATGAATCGTGGAAATAAAAAATACAAAGTATTCAACTACAGATGTGAAAGAAAACAAAAGTGAATTCACAGTTAACAGGCAAAGTGTGTGTGGTCATATGCACATCATATCTGTAAAAACAGGGTGGTAACTTTTCTGTTGTTTATTTACCAAGTTGCAGACTCAGCAACCAAATGTGTGAAGAAAAACAAGTAGAAATGTAACCTTCAATGTCAAACCAAGCGAGAGGCACTGTAAGGCATTTAGAAAAATATCATCACCTGCATTTATAAAACTAAGAAACCTAAGTAGGGGTTTAATCTAGGAGCACACAATTCCTTGAGATAATAGAGGATAGAGGAGCCCAGATCTGTCATGTTATGGTTAAAAAATGCAAATTCAATCAAAATGTCTTGAAAGGCTGTGATATTTGGGCAGCATTTTGAGGGGATGCACTGTACATAAGCAACGCTGTCTTTAGTGGGAAAGGGAACTAGCAAAGTACAACAAATATCAACCAATGCAAAATGAACGAGGATAACACGGTGGGCCGTAATAGCAAGGCTATCGTGAAAAAAAATAGATCATAGCAAAAAAAAATCTTCATTACCCCAAAACATTGTCAGGGTATAATGGCCTCAGAACATCCAACACTACATGACGATACTGAAGTTAGCCTCAGAGTTCCTGGATGTAACAGAGCTTTTCCTGAATGTGCTTTCTGATGTATCGCTGAGGGAGGGAAGGAAACCCCTAGGCACCCACTTCCTCAGCAGCCTTAATACACGCCGCTTAAACTTCTGTCCTGCAAAGGCATATATGATGGGGTTCAGGCAGCAGTGAATATAAGCAATAGCCTCAGTCACTTGTATTGACAATTTCGTATTTGTATCAACACTACGGTTAATCTCCAAAATACTTTGGGATTGCAGGAATTCAATGAGAAGGCAGATGTTATATGGGGCCCAGAAAAAGAAAAAGACAGCCACTATTATGATGAGCAGTTTAATAACACGGTGCTTCTTGGAGCTCCTCAAGCGCACCAGAGTGGGGATGACCCTGGAGTAGCAAAAAATCATCACCAACAGGGGAATTACAAGACCCAAGATGTTCATTGAGAAGATGTCAAAATCCTTCCAGAATCTGTTACTGAAATCACAGGTCAACGCAGAATACTCATTATTCACCTCTATAAAGATCACGGCCGGTAGGGAGGCGCACAAGCTCAGCATCCACACAAACACGGTCAAAGCGATGCCTGTGTTCAACGTGCGATGTCGCACCACCACGTGAGGGTGCATGATGACCACATAGCGGTCCAGCGTCATGGAGATCATGAAGAAGATGCTACTGAAGAATCCCAGACTGTGGAGGCCAGCGGCGAAATGGCACATAAAATCTCCGAAGATCCATTCAGTGGTAGCAGTATAGTGGCAGAAGAAGGGCAGTGAGAGGACGAAGAAGAGGTCGGAGAGAGCCAGGTTGAAAAGGCAGATGTCCGTCAGGTTGGTCTGGTTGCGGTGTTTCACCAGAACACATACCACCAGGCCATTACCTAAATTGGAAGTGAAACAAATTCTTAATCCCTGGTATATATCTTCAAATCTCTCCAAATTAACATCTCACACATACGGAAGCCGAGAACGGCCATGCTTGCACTTTTTTTTTAATGCCGTTATATCGAGATCACGAGTTAATTAACGGCTTTTTGTTTTCTCGAGATAACGAGATAAATTAACCCGTTATCACGAGTAAACAAAAGGTCGGACAAGTTTCCTCTGATTACTTATATTGTTTATCAGAGATCAGGAGTGTCATGCCAGCATGCATAGATGGCGTCTTGACAAATGTAGCAACTGATTTAAGCTGAAAATGTCAGATCAAGGAGTACCCATTATCGCATCCCTCCCATTGATCAACTCCCAAACCCACCCCACAGAGCAGTGTGTGTACGTCATGGTCCACTCTTGCGAATTTAAACAGAATGGTGGCGTCCAAACTTATACTCAAATGTATGAATTACACTGTGGAAAACACGTTAGCAAACTAATGTTAGTTGCTGTCAGTCAGTCAATTCGACTCATTTTTGCCTGTTAGACTTAATCTACTCTTCCGCAGCTCGCGTACAGTAGGCTGCGTGTACAGGCCCGTGTTGTAATGGCAATCGGCCTTTTGTTTTCTCGTGATAACGGGTTGATTATCTCGTTATCTCGAGAAAACGGCTTTTTGTTTTCTCGAGATAACGAGATAAATTAACCCGTTATCACAATAAAACGGGCTTTGTTATCTCGAGATCACGACATAATTAACTCGTGATCTCGATATAACGGCATTAAAAAAAAAAAAATGCAAGCATGGCCGTTCTCGGCTTCCATACTACGCACACACACACACACACACCTGTGTATACATATTTTTACAGGTGGGGTTGGGGGCCATTCCAGAATCACTTCCTGTAGGTGTTGTACTTCATTGTTTGGATAATATCATATGATCATATGATCAATGGACAAGTGTGCTGCAAATGTAATTGTTTTTTTACATTCTGACTGAATGTAACACACACCTACCTATGAAGCCAAGGAGGAAAACCAAACCATAGAGAGTGGGCAGAAACACGGAGCCAAAGGCCTTCACTTCGCTGTTTTCTGTGTATACGGCATTTCCGATGTTATTGTTATAATAATCTGAATAATCATATGTAGGCATAGTTGATTCGATATCTGCAGAGAGAGAATTATTTTTCAAATTAGTCATTATGTCCATGTCCTTCAATCACCTTGAAGTAAACATTTCAAACTTTTGCATTTCAGATTTAATTCCTTTACATTAGGGTTTTAAGATGGTCAGGTTTCCTATATATATATATATATATATATGATATTTATCTCTGTCTTATTGACAAATAGTACCTTCGCTGTGATTTCCTGCCATCCCTGTAATAAATGCTGACATTAGGGATCCTTCTGACATCTGCTGGCTCACACAGGTAATCACTGACGAGTTGGAAAGAATATATTTGTGATCTACCAGACATGCAGTCACACACAGGACAAATTAAAAATATTGGTAAATATCCAAAGCCATCATGATAACTACCAAAAACGACCTGTTTCTTCAAGTTTACTCAACTTTTTTATAAAATTGCTTCAGAATGTACAACAATATTGATGTGTAGCAATCCAAACGTAATAATGCTGTAGGTAAATAAAAATGGATATAAAACTAACACTAATGTATTTAGGCTTGGGCATCACAGATCAACATACACAAATATAATTTCAACAATTACATGAAACATTATGGATTTTCAAAAATGGTTATAGTTGTTGAAAATTCACTCACCTGACACTGCAAGATTTCAATATTCCCTTTTCCTGTCCAATTATCAATACCTACACTATAGCACACAGGTCAGCCTCCTCTCCTCTCTGTCCTGTCCCTACAGATGATTACTCTGATGAAGTAGCTGTCTAAAAATGAGGTCCCCTAATGTTGATTGGCACAGGCATAGAGATGTTGTTTCCTGTTCGTCCCCTTACTGTTACTGTGAGATTTTTATCATGACACCACAGTTGCAACATGCAAAAATCAAACAGGGAAATAAACATCTCAAAATGTAACGTGTACGTACAGTATTTGGTCACAAACATCTGTGAGATGATCATACATAACATAATGATTTTAGTTTAAGGAGTTGAAATATTTGTTTGTCAAATATGTTTCTTCAAAGACATTTCAATTTATTGAGAGTTGCAAATATAATATAGCAAACGCTGTATAATTAGCACATGCAGCATAAGCTTTTCAATAGGTAAAGGGTACTGAATGATTATACTGTCAGGTTTAATGCTAAATTGTGTACGCACCTGTGTGTGTGTGTGCATGTGTGTGTGTGTGTGTGTGTGTAGGTGCACAATGAGGGCGGGGGTGTTAATGCAAATTGAAAAATGAAAATGAAAACGCAAATCCCACAACAGAATTTTCTTTTTCCATTTTTGCATCCATTATTTTGGTCAAGAAAAAATAAAATTCTAATCGGATGATTGCATTCTATTTCTTTCATTTTCATTCACTGATTAACACACCTTCAACCAGAGAGGAGGGACTAATCAGTGAAATCACCTGGTGTAGTCTTTGGTGAAAGCCTGCATACTCTCGGCCCTCCATGGCACATGATTGGACAGCACTGCATTAAGCAATATAAGCTGCTGCTGCATAGGGCCTCGTCTCCCACTGATGGACCCTACATCTGCGTCTACAGAGGAACACCTACAATGGAACAGCAACAATTCTGCTTTTCAATGTATAATCAATTTACCTCACAAAATCATGCACACTGCAGGTTTCACTTTAAATTGATTGTGATTAGTTTTAGTAAGCTGCTTCCTACCACTGCTATTACAGAATGACTACGTATCTGCTGTCACAACCTAATAATTATGGATTATAGAATAAAATAAATACTAATTTTATATAATGCATTATACAAAGTAGCCAAAAGGTGGCGATGTTATCACTTGTATAACACGTTTTTAATCTTGTTTATTTTGCTTGAATCTTACCACTTTTTTCCTTTGAATGTGCTTGCCAATATTATATATTTTTCTTGGTTTTGTGCCTTTTTGTAAAGCACTTTTTAAGCTCTGCTTTTAGATCAAATAATAGTTCAATATATATAAAGTTTCCTCTTCTATTATTATTATTACTATTGTTGTTGTTGCTGTTGTTGTCCATCTCAGCTCACCACTGCATGTCTGCAAAATGCAATCACGCTCAGGGCACGCAACAGATGGGTATGCAATGGTCGTTGAGTGACATCTTGTGGTGTTGAATCGTGCCTGAGTTGTGCAAGGGAGGAGTTAAAACATGAATTAGTTATCACAAAGCATGCCGGGAGAAAAGGTTTGAATTCTCATAGTGGACTTTCAATGAGATATTGTATCCAGTATAAAAATAGTCCTACTGGTCATATGACTAATGTGAGACTCGAAGGATTGTGCCATTCTACCCTGCGATTATTATTATTATTTCCAAAAATGATAGTTCTATATACCATAAACACTGCATGCTCTCTCAAAATCTGCAATTGTTCTTTAGTAGTTTGTATTTATCTCTTTTTTTTTTTATTCTTGCTGTCGCTCGCCAGCTGGTGCTGCCCAGTGAATTCCCAATGAGGATGATTGACGTGAGAGCTGCTGACGAAGGCGGGCTGGAGAGAGCAGCGGCCAGTCAGACAGAGACAGCCAGAAGAAGACCGGAAGTAAGGCGATTTTGCCTTCAAAATAAATAACTCTAATATAGCTTCACTCCATAACATCTGTAAATAGATACAATACAAGATAATACCAAATTATATAGCTCATATTCCGTATAGGCTATGGGTTTACATACTGTCATGCTATCTACATCTGTACATCTGAATGTATTTGATGAGGTGTAGAGTTGTTGTTTTTTTTTGCAATGCACCTAAATACTTTAACACTTTCAGTACATATGTATGGCCCTTCTGGAACTGTTAATGTGAATACAAGCACATTTTGTATCAATCTTGTATATACTGTATTCACACTTTTCACACAATTATTATTATTATTATTATTATTATTATTATAGTCTCAATTTCTTCTTATTTGTTATATACTGCACATATTTCTTATGTTTTGGTATATAATAAAATAAGCCTAAATATTTTCCATATGCTGCCCTTTGTCTTGATAAATTCTATATACCCTATATATGCTGTAGTAAATATATTTTTATACTTTAGTATCATAACATGATACTAACATGATTCTTTCTACATAACATGTTCTTGTGTTTAAACTGTCAATTGAGTATCTATAAATAACCCTGTTTTGTTATATTCTTATTCCTAACCTATATATATTTTATTTTGTTTTATTTACCGGAAGTTGAATGTTGTATCTGGGTAGCCTGACACTGGTCAAAGGGAATCAGTCGGGCGAACGCGAGGATTAGACGAAGTGGCTTTGACAAGTTTATGAGTCAGTAAGATTTTTTTGGGTCAAAGTAAGTTGTTGTTTTAAATGGTGGAAAGCCATTCAGGTCTTTTGTTGTAGTCAGTCTAATTCAACCTCCGTGGACACTTTGCGGTCTTTGAGCTCTAGGTCCCAGTGAGTGACCGTGTCATCTTTGCGCACTGTCACTTGTTGTAGGAATATAATTTAAAAAACAGTAAAACAATTATGTTATTCGTAGACGTAGGACATCTAGTTCGTCTAACTTTCCCATGATAAATCGCAGGTGATAATGGATATCCACGGGGTTTAAGAGCAGCAGTGAAATTGGGCTGTCCTTGATGAGAAGAGGACAGCATATTGTGGATCTCGTTTCAAGTTGGATAGCAGTAATCAAAGTGCCACATTCACAACAGTGATGGACTCCACAAAACCGCCTATAGGGTAAGCCATTGTTTGAAAGTCATTATATGTCTTAATTTCTTTTCTTCCTCTCATGTTTTTACTTTAAAAAAAAAACCCAGATTATTAATGCTAGTCTACAAACTTTGTATAAAACATAATACGTTTCTATTTTTTGTATTAGGACTATACATATTGTGGAGTCTCATGAGCTCATTCATGGACTATAGGTTGTGGGTGGTACTCAACACTTAGTTATAGTGGCATTATCATACTTCATGTTTTTTTAATCTCCTATGCATCACTGTAATATTCCTATAGTGACTTGTGCTGTGATGTTTGTAATTAGTGTCCTTCTAAAATGTATTCAAGGTTTACTACAATTTATTGCCCAGTAATTTCACTGGGCAAAAAAGTGAACAATTGAGTAACTAACATTAAATTACAGCCTCATGACTGTATATAGCCTAATAATGATACAGTATGAGCAACCACAGCTATCAGTTGAAAAGCATTTTGCAGCCCAGTCAGAAGACCGGAGAGCTTTCCGGCAGCCCTGTACGTGCAGCACTCCCATTCGAACTACAGTCTCAGCTTTGCCACACACAAACAAGTGAGCGCAGCAAGCATGAACAGATTAGGGGCTAAGCGTAGTGTAACAGGGTGGTTGGTTTCTATTGGAGGTGCTGGTGGAATGACAACAACAACAACAACAACAACAACAACAACAACAACAACGACAGCAGCAACTGTGGGTGCTCTCCACAAAAGTGTCTTTTATTGTATTGTTTGGGGCTTGACATGGTGGCTGAATTTGCTCTGGCTCTTTGGTCCTTTTGTCACAGCATCAGTTGAGCCAGTGTGTTGCTGTAGCTGCTGCTTCCCAATGTCCCATGCTGTCTGAGGCAGGATGACTGTAGATTTTTGGGACACTACTTTAGGGGGAACATTACTTCACCTGAACAAGTCACCCACTGCTCTCTAACAATACATAATATTTCCTGATTGATTCCCTGTACTGTACTTCCTGTCCACCCCCCACCCCCCCCTGATTTATTCAAGCATATTGTTGACTGTAAATCTGAATACCACAGTGTACTGCTGAGTTTAGTGTCCATTACCACAGCTCATTCATTGCAGGTTTATCTAGGCAGTAAACAGCCCCAGGCCTTTCAGATGTCACGTTGTTGTCAAACCACCAAAGCGGTACCATACATGACAGTCATACAGTGATAGTCTTCTATACAGATAAGAGTGGAACTGAGGGGTTTCATTCCAAAATGCACTAGTTTGGAAATAGGAGATTTTTACAGTCAATATTTAAGTAACCCTGGTGATTCTAGTGGAGGTATCAGTTTTTGTTTCAAATGGTGGTAAAGATGACTCATCTACTACAAAAGAACAACCAGCTTTAGTGGCCTCCTTTAGTGGCTCATTGTCCCGGTGCTTTTGAGAGTGTGAGAGTGTATAATATCATATCACATCCACAGTATATCCTCTCTTAGGTCACTGACCAGGTAGAATAACACCTTTCACAGTATCAGCATGAATACACGTTGCCTGGGTGCAAATTATGGTAATTGCCGTGTACTAGGGTTGTGTCGATGACTTCATCAAAACTTGACTCAAAGTCTTTGCAGAGGTTCCCCACCTATCGCACTTTAGGACTGTTCAACTTGCCCAAACAATTCCCCTGTGCAGGTGTGTAGGAAAAGTGCAGCAACACTGCAGTGAGGATGTACAAAGTGGGTCTTCTCAGTAGGGGATGAAACTGTTACAGAAAGTGTTGATGAGCTGAATTAAGGTGTCTCCCCTCTGATCTGTTCCCTAAGCGGCAAATAGACAGGCAGAGGGATTCAAGCACAACGCCTAGATACTCTTTCATACCGAGGTTTGAGACAGCCAAGAGCTTTTTAGCTAAATTACATAGCAGACTGGTCACAGTGTCAGTTGGCAACGGAAGCAAAGTGCCTTTTCGTCCGGTCAGTGTGTGACATTTCTGTCCATATAAATTGCCATGACAACTCCCATTGTGTTGTGATCTCTCTGTCGTCATCAGACAGGGAGCAGCTACTTTAACACGTAGCCTGGTCCTAATGAAACACAGCCTGTGAAACCACATTCACAGACCAACACACACACACACACACACACACACACACACACACACGTAGAAGAGACAGACAGACAGACAAACACACACAAAGAGGGATGAAGACACTACTTATCTGAAGAAAATGAAATTCGTTCCATCCTCACCTCAGATGAAATGAATGTCGGTTCCATAAAGAATGAGCTTTAGCTACGCTGAGGACGGTAAAAGTAAAAGATCATTTTGAGACTGGACCACATCTGGTCATTAAACATTAAAAACTGTTTTTCTATGTTGTTTTCCTGATATGTTTGTGGTACACAACTTGGCTCTGGAGTAACCTGCTTTTTTTTTTGCTCCTTTGTGTGAGTTGGCGCATTGTGTGTGTTTATTGTGCTTTAAGTAGTTATAGTCCTCTGTCTAAAAATCTGCAGTATACACAACAGTCTTAATTAGCACACTGGTGTTTTCCTCTGAACATGTTTGGACCTGGTGTGTGTGTGTGTGTGTGTGTGTTGAGAGAGAGAGAGAAGAGACACTTCTATAAATGTGTTTGTGTCCAGAGTCCTCTGATTAATGTGGTTTTGTTACACCCTCTTACTTCCCTTACTTATTCCAACAAAGGCAACTATGCTGATTGAAGCAAGAACAACGTTACTAATAAAAAAAAAAGCAGCATTTAAAGACTTCACAGCACCAATGCATTTTAAATTTGATTGCATTCTCCTTGGACAGCTTTGTTCTGACATTATAGCGTCGTTATAATCTTCAAAGAGTTTAACAGACCTTTTCTGTTTCTCTCCTTTCTGGAGAGATAATCATTTGACGTCAGATCCTTGTTAGTTTACATTTGATCACATGGTTTAGTCATCTGTGGTGATCAACCACCCACACCTTCACTCTGACAAACACCTTTGTTGCCATTTTTTTTTTTGCATTGCTCAAGATACATCGTCTTAGATTTTGCCTCATCGTGCCTCATGAAATTGCAAAAAATAAACAAGGCTAGCCAGTTGCCTGCAACATCCTGATCTGTGCTGCAGTCTGCCTCATTGTTGGTAGGTCACAGATTTGATTTGTCTGTGTAAGCGTTTGTTGTTTAAGTATATGGTGTCCTTGCCTTTGTGTCCGTTCAAAAAGTGATGTCTTAAAACAAACTGAAGGCCAAGTTGGCAGATTATCCAGATAAATACAGTATGGGAGAACAAATAACCCGGTGCTTCTCAGAACACACCCAGAGATAATTATTGGCTGCCAAGTGTCCTTGCTGGGTTGTGTGTGTGTGTGTGTGTGTGTGTGTGTGTGTGTGTGTGTGTGTGTGTGTGTGTGTGTGTGTGTGTGTGTGTGTGTGTGTGTGTGTGTGTGTGTGTGTGTGTGTGTGTGTGTGTGCGCCTGTGGGCATTTGTGCCAGTGGACTAGTGTTAGTTAGTTTCCTGAGATGAATAGTGTGTGAATGCATGTGTGTCTGTCAGTCCATGCAGTGTCCTAAAATACTCCCAGAGAGGCTAGGTAATGTAAGATAATGTTATCCCCATTCCTTTTCCTGCTGGGGTCTCGAGCGATGGGAGATTCTCAGATAGAGCCCAACCCAAAGACACACCCTGCACAACATTTTCTCTATTTAGAGATTTAGGTTTGTGTGGTCGGCCACTAGATAAATATTGCTGACTTTTTCCCCTCACATGAAGGCTATTTGTATTTGGCAAAGAAAATAATATTATTATAGTGCACCCTTTATATGCTCACATCTGGACATTTCGGCTTATTTCTTTATGATGGGTTAAATTTAAATCCAATGAAAGTTGAGACAGGTGAGAGAGAGAGAGAGAGAGTGCTTGAGGCTATGTATTGTTGGCAGTGGTACAGGACATGTCTGCCAATATCTGCATCCATTTCACAGGCCATCCCGTTTGAAATATGTACACTCCACTTTAAATATAGCGCTGAGAGGGTGTGGATGCAATGCTTCCATGAGCTCGTTCTGTAAGTATAGAAGCCCCAACAAGCAGGCTCCAGATTTATATTTGACCAAAGTACACATTGGCTGAATGTACTAGATCAAAAACATCTGACCTCGCTCATTTTATGAGTTTGAAAAGGAGTTAATGTATGGTAGAAGGCATAAACTAACAGAGTTTATGGCTGTTAAACTTTGCTCCATATAATTGATTAGGATTACCCATAATTGTGAGCATATTGTACAATGAGTGCATTTTATTAGTACTTGGAAATCCTTGCTTACTCATTGTTATTTACAGCTCTGTCTTGAGTGGTTCGTGCAACCAATAGTACTTTATTGCAGGGTCAGTTTCAATGTAATTGACAGGAAGTCTTTGTCCTGTGCACAATCAAAGCAAAACAGGCTCTATGTTCCCTTAGGAATATACAGAGGAAACACTTGAGACAATACAGACAGTCTGTATTTCAAGACTGTATATATGTTGTACATAAATTGTATACCATATGACAATTCCTGTCCCTGCTGAAAGACGGTATTGGCTATCAGCTTTGCCTTAAAATATTGTATATCAGTGTCCTACCAGCAATGTACAGTGTGTCTGTCTCTACACTTGCTATTCAGCTGTTCTGGGCTGCTCGGTCCTATTTCTGGAAACCTGCTGTCAGATGGTAGTCACTGTGGTATGTCGGTTTGTGGGAGACGAAGATAGTGTGTGTACAGAGTGGAGACACTACTCTAACACCGTGACGTGCAATATAGCGGTGGGATCCTCTGATAGGGCAAAGGTGAGGGAGTGCTCAGGTTGGGATGGTTTTAAATGTCTTTGTTTACCACTTACACTGTTGCAAGGCTATACTTACTGTAGATTATTGAGGAAAAAAGTATCACCATTCTGTACCGCTATGTCAAAGTCTAAATCTATCTAAAAGGAAATCGACACACTGGAAAATAAACACTTCCTTTATTTATAGTTGCAGTGCTGTTTGACCACAAAGCCTTTCTCAAGCAAAAACTGGATTCTGTGGTGGAACCAATTGTTTTTTTCCAACGTGTATTGGATGCATTCTTTCCATGAATTCGTCAAGTCTACTTTTCCCAAGCACCTGCCATATAAATAAGTTGGATGTGTGCACCTCCACGCGCCGTCTAAATCGTTAAAATAGTACATCTTCACCAGGTTTCTCAATGTATCAGCCACTCAACATGGGACATACAACATAAGTCACAGGGTCCTGTCTTGCCTAAAAGCTGTGCCTGTCCACTAAAAAGTAACAAAGACTCGGACATAAGCGTTTCTTCACTCGTCTCTAGCAGGAGCTCTCTAACTGAACAAGCAGTTTAGGGAATAGAGAACAGGCTAATTGTTATTTCCTGCTGTTCTGCTACTTCATTTCATCTCTCCCTCCTCCTTTTCCAAGAGAGTCACTTATCCCTCCCATTTGTCATCCCTCTTTCCATCCCTCCCTCCATCCTTCCTCCCCTATGGGCCTCTGTGCCACCCAGGAGCTCTCTGTATACAGCAGCTGGTGCACAGTGAAAGAGCCAGCTCATAACTTATTATATGATGCATCTGGTGCAGATGCACCTTAATAATTAGACCCCAAATAGGTAGAAAGTAAGATATACATTATGACATTCTCTAGTTACAACAGGAAAATAGGCACAGTAAGCCAGGATGGGGACACCAGGATCTTGTTCTGACCCAGGGATTTTAGGGAGGATGTGAAATGTCAGAGGGTCAAAGCTACTAAGCAGATCAAGGCATTAGTCCATTAACTGAGTGCAGGACTATCTGGCTTTGGCAATATGCGATCCTGTACACTTGAGTAAATATTAGGAACACTTTCTTCTTCCCTGAAATAGACCGACCAGGTAAATCCAGGTGAAAGCTACGATTCTTTATTGATTAAATCCACCTCAGCCATGATGAGGTGGACGCAACATTGACAAGTAGGTGTTATATTTTGTACCTTTGGTGTATATCTATAAAGACATTATTATAAGTATGTAAGTATAACTGAGTATCCTGTTTGGAAAAGAACTGAAAGGAACCTTTAGTTCCAATAATGTACTGATGCCACTACCATATGTCATATTTGAGCAATTCAAGTTGTGCTTTTCCAGCTGCTGATATGTGGACAGTGGAGTAAGTTAGGATCTACTTGATATCCAGGAACATGGCACTTTGTAATTCTACTGTTATTTTTGGTGAATTTATTGTATTTTTAGAAACACGTCCCATGAGTGTCAGAGCGTGTCTCTTTGTCACTGGTCACAAGTGGACCATCTGACCTGTACATGTCTTGAGAGAGGAGGGGGGAGGAGGAGGAGAAGGGGAAGGAGAGGGGTGTGGTGGTGTTACTGTAAGTGGTGTTCTCTCCTTAAAGTAGGTGTGAAAAGAGAGACGGCTGGATCACCGGATGCTGAGTCAACCTGGGCTCATCACACCGTAGCCTGGGTGTAAAACCTTAAGAGAACTGTAAGGACTGTAAGCAGCCTAATTGGTCCCAAGGAGTAACAATTCACTTTAGCCTGAGGTGTTGTGTTGCCTGTGTATCTCCCTTGGGTTATTGTGTGACGGATACTTTAATTGCAGTGACTTTTCATTCTCCCGTTGAGCAGGTTGTGCAGAGGGGCAACCTGGTTGTTTCAATAAGAGCAGAGATGTCAGGTTGCACGTTAACAACCTGCAACCTGATAAACCATTTCTACAAATGCTCTGACTTCATATCAACACTGCAGCCACACTAGAGTAACCTAACTGGTCCAGTTCTGATTGATCAAAGTGATCAAAGGGATTTTCCTGCACATATTGAAAATACATTTCAATATTTCAATATAGCTTTCTGGAGTAGACAAATTACTCCAGATGGGTCAGCCCTGCCGCAACAGAATCCAGACAATTACAACTGTACTGTGTCTGGTACCATGGCATGGCATTTGTTGGCAAGTGCTAGTTGGCAAAATGAGAGAGTCAGATGTTGGAGTTCTGCCCTGTTACACCCTGTTACACCCTCCACAATGCATCTCAGATTGACTTCTAGTTATCATGAGATGAATGGATCAAAAGACAGTATAGGACTTTCATGAGGTACAAGTACATTAGCCTATTTGTTGACAACCACATCTGAATGAGATGACAGAGGAGTAAGACAGTTTCATATATGCAGGGGTGTAAAGTACTTGAGTAATTGTACTTCGTTACTATACTTAAGTACGATTTTGGGGGATTTGTACTTCACTCGAGTATTATTCAATTTGTATACTTGTACTCTTACTCAATTACATTTTTGAGAAAAAAAAGATACTTTTTACTCCTTACATTTAAAATTCAGACCTACCAAGTACAAGTAAGTCTTGCAGGTCCAACAAACTTAAGAAACTTTAAATTAGTATTCTTTTTTTCATTGGCTGAACTAATAACCCCATGGCCGTACTTGATTTAAAACCAATAAGATCCCTATCAATGGAAAATTAACCCGCCCATACCCATGCTTATTGGTCCTTGTGCAAGACCAGAAAGCGAGGCTCTTTGATGAAACCTGCTATCAGAATATGACAGTCAGTGAAGCTACAGAAGATGGCCTCTAAAGTTATGAGGAATGAGGACGAAACGATCGGCACCCATGGCCGATGGGGTTAGCTAGCCAGTATCTGGTTTGGTAAATACTGGCTAGTTTAACCCATTTGTTTCCACTTGCATTGATACAAAATGCTAACAAGCTTCCAGTGGACAGTAACCATAGTGCCAATTTAAAAATCCTTTTCAACTCTTTGACAAGAACCTGAGGATGTCTTTAGTGATGTTATGATTGGCCTTTGTGATGTCACAATTGGCCTTTGTGATGTCACAATTGGCTTTTGTGATGTCACAACTGGCTTTTGTGATGTCACAATTGTCTTTTTTGGTGTTACGTTTGGCTTTTGTGATGTCACAATTGGCCTTTGTGATGTCACAATTGGCTTTTTTGGTGTTACGTTTGGCCTTTGTGATGTCACAATTGGCCTTTGTGATGTCACAATTGGCTTTTGTGGTGTCACAATTGGCTTTTGTGATGTCACAATTGGCCTTTGTGATATCACAATTGGCTTTTGTGGTGTTACGTTTGGCTTTTGTGATGTCACAATTGGCCTTTGTTATGTCACAATTAGTTACGATTGGCTTTAGTGAATTTAGTGAAGTAATTTTAATGCAAAAAATGTCCCCTATGCTTTTTTATTATTGCAATGGATAGACAATTCTAAAACATTTTAATACTTTAATACTTTTAATACTTGAGTACATTTAAAAGTAGAAACTTTTTGACTTTTACTCAAGTGTATTTGCAGCTAGATACTTCGACTTGTAATTGAGTAAGATTTTGAACCAGTACCCATACTTTAACTTAAGTATAATCTCTGCGTACTTTTTACACCCCTGCATATATGTGAACTAATATGGAAAAATAGAGATGCAGTATATCATTGCCATTGCAGTTTACATAATAAGGGTCAATGTTTGAAGACTAATGTCAACAAAGTGCACTTTGATCAGGCTTTTTGAGATGTGAATGGTTTGTGGGTGTGTGTTTGTTAAAACAGGTAAGGCTAGGACCATGCAGTGTATCATAGTGCTGTGTTGATTGAGGCTATAGGTCAAACCAGTGCTCTCCCCATAATTGTTTGGATCATTGGTGGTTAGGTTAGTGACGACTATGCTAAAACTATGCATGTTAGAGTTGTCCAGTCTGTGACTCAGCAGGTTATGGCACACACCATGCAATCATAATGTCGTGGGTTTGAATCTGACTGATTACTGCGTGTCATCCCGTCTCTTCCACCATTCCTGTCGCTATCCAAAGTATCTAATGAAGCAGAAATGCTATTAAAATAATATCACAAACCAGTGTAGATGGTTTATTATAATAAAATCATTACATTGGGATAACATTAGGATGGTTTTTGAAAGTAAGGAGGGCCAAATTCTAATGTACAGCACCGTAAAAACAATTGATTAACTTGCACAGCAAAGAAATGAGAGAAGCACCAAACTCTCCTCATAATTACTACAATCCACAAAAGATCTAAAAAAAAAAAAAAAAAAGCCAAACAGCACCAACGGCACCAAACATGTTTTAATTGTTGACAATGTTTCCTTTCCTCTAGCAGTGGTGGCAGTGTTTTGGCTATGGTGGCCCACCTATGCAGAATGAAAACAGAGGACATCTTGGGTCAAAGTAGCGTTAACATTGAGCCACTGTCTTTGGTGCCACTTTGAGCAGTGGAGTAGGTTGGGGTTTGTAACCACATGGCTGAGTGGTAATCTGAGCATCAAGGCTTATGCTGAATTAGGAGGCTGTGTGCCTAGCAACTGCAAACAAATGCCTTACTGAGCTCATATGTCCCCCTAGACACACTTCTGTGTTGCTGTCTCTCTTGCTCCCTCTTTCTGTCACTTTCTCTCTCTCTCTCTCTCTCTCTCTCTCTCTCTCTCTCTCTCCCCTTTGTATTTGTGCGTCCAAATTGTATCATAAATCCACAACTGCTGCTAAGTATAGAGGTCCACACTTCTCCCCAGTCAAGAGGTGTAAATATAGGTTGCCATGGGGACACCATGACACCCAAGGGGTATAATAGGTAGCTGGTGGTGGTAGTGGCATCTGTGTGTGTGTGTGTGTGTGTGTGTGTGTGTGTGTGTAGGGTGGCTGAGGGTCCAGGATGTTTGCTATTCACAGTCTGTCCAATGCACAATAGGGGGGTGAAAACTCAAGTGTGGCTTTGGTTCTGTGTGTGTGTGTGTGTGTGTGTGTGTGTGTGTGTGTGTGTGTACGTGGGTGGGTGGTTGCTTTCTTGAAGTGGGATACAATATATTATGTTTCTAGTCTCCACTGTTCTCACAAATAACATTCCTCACAGTTAGTTTAGAATTCATGATTATGAATGAAGCCCATTTTTCATTCAGCAATATGAAATGTGTTCATTAGTGTTCATTCACCTATATTGCTCAGAATTGATTTTCTTGTCTAAACTAATACTATACTATTCCTGATATATATGTGCTTGAGTTTACCCATGCACAAAGATTTGAGACTTCACTTCACATTTCAGACACTATATTGTCGAGTAGTAAGACCCCAAGACCTTAGTGATTTCTTTCATTTTCATTACTTTTTAAAATTTTTAATTAAAATCATTAAAGGAGTATACCTTAAACTCATTTTTTTCAGCTGTTAATCAATGTTCATAGCAATTTTAGGATGAAACACATCCATCCAGGTCATAATCTTGACAATACATCATATAAAGCTTTTTTTTCCTGGATTTTCTGTGTAAATCCCAGTTTCCTGTCGCCAACTAGCGGCTGAACTAACCTTTGACTCAATAGTGCAGTTTTGGTAGTTTACAGAATTTTGCATCATACATGCCCCTCCCCCTTATCCCTCCAAATATCTGACCCAATATTGTTTGGGCAAGTATCATAATGTTGCAGGGAAACAGCTTTTCCCTGCCCCAGTGGGTAGGGTGTCCTATGGGTCTGATAAAGATTAAAGCTTGCATCTTGGCTGCTTGTGGTGTTTCACTCTCTCTGGCTGTGTGGATTTCTGGCTCTGTCTCCATCTCTCTCGCTCTCTCTCACACACACACAGTGTTTTTTGATAAGTAGCTAATGTGCCGTGGCATTAACTGTCTTTAATGACATTGGCAGGAAATAAAAGAGTGCTTTATAAAGCTACTTAGACCTGATCTTGTTTCTTTGAACAGAATTACCTGATGCAGTTATTGGAGATGCTCAGCGGTTTCCCACGAGGCTGACTACAAAGTTTAGAGTTTTGTTATTTGGACAAACTATAAAGCTTTTATTTGATTTGATTTGATTTGATTTGATTTTTTGTTGTCAATCCTGATAAAATGCTGCTGATATGAGTCTTGGTCCTGTCTATTCTTTATATTCACAAAAAGTGTATCATTGTTAAAACAGGTCAGTCGGTGCCATGCTGCGGTCCAATTAATCTGCTCCATTCCCACTGGGTTGTCTTCATTAGAGGATAGTGGCTCTTTGTTCCAGTGGTCCTGTTGTGTCACACTGAACAGACTGATAGGTGCCATGTCCCTGACTGTCTATCTGAATGTATGTCTCTCTGACTGACTGTCTGTCTGACTGACTTACTGACTCGTTTTCAGGAAACGGACTAATGGACCATCTCTCTCTCTCTCTCTCTCTCTCTCTCTCTCTCTCTCTCTCTCTCTCTCGCTCTCTCTCTCTTTCTGCTTCCCATTCCTCACCTCGGTAACTTCACTCAATATTATATGTTTCCTCTTGTCAGCAACAAGCCTCATTGCTGTGGGCGGACAATCAAACCCAACTTCATTTGACATAATAAAGTCGTTGACTGAATTCTTTGTCAAATGAATAGAATATCCTGATTATATTATTTGACTTTTTTCCATATGGTTGCTTTTTAGACACCAGAAATGATTATAAGGAAACAGTCAAGATGGGATAGCAGCAGAGTGGCTGAGCTGAAGATGGTTTTAAGCATATAAACAAGTCCAGTAGCTTTATGTCACTGACAATACAGCGATGACTGAGCTATTTAACTGTTATAGTTAAATAGCTACAGAGCATTTCTCCCACACTTGTGAACCCTCTGACTCTAGTTCATTTCCATCTCTTTACAGAGCACCCTCCAGAACATGCACTAATATATTCCATTATTTTCATAAGACCTTCCAGGGTAGGAATATTTAGGCTGTATTTCCATGGCTAGGATGAATACAGCCCTACAGTCACTCACTGTTTCTTTCCACAGTCAGAAACAAAGTTGCAGTCCTCTCCTGTGTGTGTGCTATGTGTTGGACCTTTGAGCATAAATGACCTTGATCTGATGTTCAATAGAGACATGTAAAAGTACATGTGTTATTTGTTAAATCACATTGTGTTTATCTATTGTTTTGACTTAGATGAAGATCAGATCATAATCTTCAGAGCCATTTATGCAGGTTATTTTTGCAATCTTTCCATCTCTCTGTTGGACAGTATTTCATTTATGCAACCAAATGATTGTTGTTGTTTTTTCCTTTACTCTCACTGATATGTATTTTTACACACACACACACATACAGGTTTGATTTATTCTAAGTGGCGCCATCAGGAGTGAGCACAGTTGTATTTGGGTCATGGAGGAATCTAGACAGCCTGACACTGACACACACACACACACACACACACACACACACACACTGAAACTAATCTGTCTAATCTGTTAATAAGGCTAGCACACAGACAGCAAAATAGGACTACAGGTGTGTGTGTGTATACCTCTTGTACAGCTCTACAGTTGCTTACTCTCCACTGATATGAGGCTACCAGCTTATTGGTAAACAGTTCATAAAGTGTGATTTGCTTTTAATCAACTTAGCGAGCTCAGTAAAATATTAGTAAGAGATTTAGTGGCACTCGTTCCATTTGGTGTCCTGCAAGCTACAGTATGTTGGCACGTAGTGGCATAATAATATCTGATCTGCTACAATCCTATAAGATGAATCCCTGTGTGTGCATCTGTTGGAAGTTGTCTATTTGTCCATCACTGCCTGTCTTTCTGCCTTCCTGCCTGCCTGTATGCCTTATCCTGCCTTATGTCTGTCTGTCTGTCTGTCTGTCTGTCTGTCTGTCTGTCTGCCTGCCTGCCTGCCTGCCTGCCTGTCTGTTTGTGAGTCATCCAACTTATAATTATCAGCCAGACTGTGACTATCACGGACGTAAATGGGTAAGATTGGCCCTTTCGTAACCTTACCCATTAAGTAATGAGCACGGTAAAAGTCATCCACGTGTCCCTGGTAGATCATTCACTCTGTGCTAAGCTAAGGGCCTGATGCCTAGTCGATGTATATAATAATCACAATATTAACGAGTATAGGGCTTATAGCACTACCTTGAGGAATTCCATTCTCAAAATTCAAGTAATCAGAGATGTTAGGATGTGATATTATACCAGGTGCAATTTACAGCTCAGATACAAACTTCTTAAACTCCTGTCTACTAGCAGTCAAACTTCTGGTATTCCACTGAAGACTATTAAATGTCATGAAGAGATGAATCACCTTGCGAGGGAGGTGCAGCCCTCCCTGCAGTCTTTCCCCACCTTCCACCCATTTTATTGCCCTAATGATTATCTCCATTGCTAGAGTGGAAATGATGCACCCTTCCATGATGCCTATCTCCAGGTGCTGCCGTAGTAAAGTAAGACTTAGCATGTAGTATGTTGAATGATAGTAGGCCACTAGCATTATCTCAAAAGTGAGAAAATTAGATGTTGTAGCTAAATGGTAAATGGTAAGCAGTGTTAAACGATATGCAACCAAGTCTGGCAGTTTTGTGTAGGAGTAACATTTACCTGAAATATGATAAAAATAACATACTGTTTTGAACTATCAGGGACTACTTTTCCTGTTTCCTTAGGAAGTAATGTGGTGGGTGGTAGGAGGCTGTGTACAGGTAAAAATCAATCCACAGCAGATGATTACGTGGTTGTTCAACTGAAATAGTTCCATAGCTACATCAGATATATTGAGTAAATTATATTTAATTTTTACTACTAACAACTTTTTTATCACTAAAAGGTAAACACAAAATAATGCTAGTTGAGATGAAATCAGGATCCTTTTGCTTTAGTAACATGAAATTGGATTTTTCCCTCTATATTCCCACTGATGTCGATTGGTGAAATCTGTCGAACCTATTCTAAAATCTGAGAAACTGTGATCCTGAAGACCAATCAACGGCTCAAAAGAAAACAACTTTCTCCAGTGAAAAAGAAAGGCTAATGTATTTAATAAAATACAGTGAAAAGACATATCTTCTGGTTACCGCAGCTCAGTCAAGTGAAGAGAACAGTGAAAGGTCCATTTGTAACCGTGTGTGTGAGTGTGTGTGTGTGTCAGCCCATTTGTAACTCAGTCACTGGAGAAGCTCAGCACTTACTGCCCCCCTGTGCCAGAGGAGAAATTGAGTTTCCTGCTTTTCGCTCCCTCCTGCTCCCTCTCTTTTTCTCCTCACATGTTCTCCCTCTCTCCGTTTGCTCTCGCTCACTCTGCCTCTGTGGGAGACTAAGTTTTTCCAAAAGGAGTCTTTGTGTGCGTGTGTGTGTGTGAGAGAGAGAGAGAGAGAGAGAGAGAGAGGTATACTGGCTGACGGTGTTAAGTCTGGCCTGAGACCAGTTCCTCACCAAAGACTGTCTGTTTGCCTTCAAACACCAACAGGCATACTAGAAAAATATTAAAAAGTTAGACTTCTTAGCTCAAACACGGGGCCCTCGGCTACTCAGTAAGCTCAAACGTTTTCCTCTCTTTATCCCTAGTGAATAAACCACATTTTTAAAGTCATGCACTTTTATCCAAAGCACCTTACAGTGAGTGCAGAAATGATCAGCATTGTGATTAGATGCCTGATACGATCACGATTGATGGTTCCCCCGGGCGGAGTCCAACCCTTCACCCTAGCCGTGTCAGTACCATGATGTACCCACTGAGGACCACTTTCTCCATTGCATAATGGGTCAGTGACACTATTGGTCCTGTGGGAGAGTTAGTTGATATCCGACTTGGAGTTGTTAATGGTTAACTTTAGTCAGGTTAGAGTCCACTCACTCTGGTATGTTCACGTGCATTCTCCCTTCGCTCTGCTCTCCTCGTCTTTGCGCTGAGCAGAAGAGCCTTGAAGGATACTGGAGTAAACACTATTGGAATAAAGACACACACAGACTCAAGAGTGTGGCCCGGATCCTTGGACCTGGATCTATAAACAGACTAATATTTAACACTTTTGGAACAGTTAATCAACACAGGGACTGTTTTTGACGTGAGTGAGAGGGTTTTTATCTAAGGCTAATATTTGTTCTGAGAAAACGTAGAGGGAGGGTGTGTTGAATAAGCCATTTGTCATTGTTAGCTGTATGAAGTGTTGGCCTGTCAAATCAGCTGTGTCTGTGTGAGGAAAAGTACAGATTATGTTGGGCTGAGGTCAAATGTGCAGAGAAGAGGTGAGTCAAGTCAGCGGCATGCCATTGACATCTGTCACGTCTCCACCCGTAGAATTGTGGTGTGTGTCTGAGAGTATTTGTATCTTTTTTTTTTAAAGATTATTTTCACAGAGCTAGCTGGGCGATAGGGTGGAGGTGAAGGGTCATGACATTTAACAATGGTCGTAAACCAGATTCATTGTGCTAGCCAGCTGAGTACCTCAAGATACCCTAAATATTGCAGCTTTCAGTAGTTTTGGTTTAGGCAGCACACGATAGCCTCCTCATCCAGAGCTTTTCACCAATGCACTGCAAATCCAAGTTTCTAGTTTTCCTCTGCTCAGTTATATTGTCAGTTGTATTGTAAACAAACACCTGACATATTATTATTATTATTGTTTGTGTTATGTTGTGCTGTTATTTCATGTTTCATGTATGTTACTGTTTGTTTCATGTATTTCATGTTATGACATTTCACGTCGGTACTTCATACTATCATTTCTATACTATATTTTACTATAATTTAAAAGGGCTGTTTATCTTTTTCCTTTAGACTCCTTTATGAAGGTGGGCATTGTGTAATATAACCTTGTCATGAATTTAGCAGTATAGGAGTGCTTTGTGCTTTAGGCTTTAGGTTTTAGCCTTTACATATATTTTATTAAAGTGGCTTTGTATTTAGTTGTTGTCACTATGTATTGCATTACAATATGTTAAGTATAATTATTTAGCAGTGAGCATTGGTCATGTGTAATGTCATTATGCTGTCACGTTGATATTAGAGAGGGTGTTATTAGGTTATTAGAGAGAGGAACTCTGAGTTGAAGATCCAAATGGAAAAAAAACAGCATCACAAGGCTGAATCATCTTGACAACCAAATAAACAGTGTCAGCGTATCTGCAGTCTTATGTAATCCGAATGTAGAGAAAGATCGACTCAAACAGAGAAACAGAAAGACAGAAAGTCATTAATATTCAGGCTGCTTCTGCCGTGGTGGCAGCGGATTGTTTTCATCAGGCTGTGGGCCTGTTTAACTAATACTCACCCACCCTCTCCCTAAAGCAAAGAGAATCAAACTAATTCTAAGAAAAAAATAACTACAGAATTTAATTTGTTTTCATTTTAATTTCACCCTGATTAATGAAAGTGTTTCAGAATATTGAAAACAACAAATGAGCATATTAGAAGAAAGAAAATAAGAGTGATTTGACTACACAGAAACATATCTATCCTTGATTGATTGATTGATTGATTGATAGATACCATAGTACAACCCAGGGGACAACATGTGAAATGAATGCCACTTTTTTCCCAACATAGTCCTGTATGGAAACCCTGACCACACAATCAAGGAAATAACAACAAACCTCTAATAAGTAAATAACATTCCTGTCTCTGTGTCTTTGCCCCTGTCCCTCAACCAGGAGGAGAATGAAGGCACGTGCCCCGCCTCCACCTCAGGCCCCTGAACCCGCCCCACGCCGCATCTTCAGGAATGCTGTACCCGACGGGGGAGGGATGGGAGGCGTGGACGCCAAGGAGAACGTGCTGATGCCCACGGTGGATATACACCTAACCTTGCCACAGGGATACCAGACTACTATTACTGAGGATGGCAGGTGAGAGGACAGAAAGAGACTTTATTTTGGTTGTTTTAAATAACATGTTTGTCAAGTATTTCATTTATTTCGATGCAGACAGAACCTCCGTAGAATGAGGTTGTGATGGATTTTGAGGCAGACTCAATAAGGAACTGCTTTGGTCACCCATGGACAAACATGCAAGCAAACAAATAAATACGTACATACTTAGGTGCATGCATATATCCATACACACGTACACACATACATATCTGTATACGCATGCGTCTCAACTAGGATTCAAACCCACCTTCATTGCCAATCACCAGGCGAACAGTGAGAGACATGCTCGCTGCTTACTGGGTCTGTTTGGGTGGCCGTGCCAGCGGGGGCCTCGTCAGGGGGTCCTGTTCCCAGTCCTCGGCAGCACCCGCTTTGTCCCTGAGTGGACGTATGAGAGGCTGACCCGTCGACGCTCTCCGCCCCTAATGAGGTTCTGTCCTCTGGGGCAGAAAATCAGAGATACCTCCCTGGCACAGAACAACGAGGGGCTCTGTTAATGACCACAGGCACAATGGAGGTTAGCGGGTGTGTCTGTGCTAGTTCTCATAGAAAGAGGGACCTAGGCATAAGTAAGTAAGTAAGTAAGTAAGGTGGAGACTCTTTGGCTGCAGCAATTTATTGGTCAAACATGTAGAACTTTTTTGGAATGATTGTTTTCAAAATTGCTTTTATCCTATGAAACCTATTAAAAAAAGGTTCTGTTTAGTATCAAAAATGGCTACCATGTAATTACAGCCAGAAGGCTGCTTTGTGGTACTATTAAGCATCGTTTGTGTATTTGAAATAGGCACACCTAGTGATTCTGCTCAATGACAACATCAGGCCTTTCAGCTGAGTCACAGGATAAGACAGGTGTAGGTGTCGTAAGACCAACTCATAAACAGCTGATACTGATAGTGATACTGGTTGGGCCTCCCACGTAACAACCATTAGTTAATATATGAGCTTGGGTGGTTAAATGGGCATAATAAAAATAACAATAGTGACAATAATAATTGCACCAGTGACAATAACAATGAATGCAACAGCAACAACAACAAAAACACTTTCTTCATGTAAAAATGCAATGTAAAGCAATGGGAACAGTGAAGCAACATATAAAACAGCAATAAAGATACAGATACAGAGGAGGACATACATGAGAAGTTGCATTAAAGCATAATGCAATAAGCAGTAAAATACCTCAAGCCAAATGAATGACTGTAGGCGTGCTTGTTTCCATAAGGAGCACTATTTAGCAAGTGTGTTGTGAGTTCTGTGGAGTTCTGATACTGTCAATATTATCTTAGCATTTCCTGTTCCTGACCAAGGAGATCTTGACTTTGATTTAGAATACTGTGATAAAAACCATAATACTCTGTGGTGCCGACCAAAGGGTAGTTCGTTAGGCAAATATCTACATCCCCTCGCAACCACGATAAGATAAATCAGATGTTCCTTTCATTTCCTTAAATATTTTAAGCATATCATCATCGTTCTAAGATTTTGTATCTCCGGAAAGTAAACGTTTGAACTGTGTTTCCATTCTGAATGCACTGTTTTTTCTGACACGCAGTATCATTGGTTTGGATTGATCGCTGCGTCACGAAACATTTCTGGAGCTATTTTCCCCCTGCTCTCCCTAGGCTGTTGTGTGGTCTGTGTGGAAGTTGTTTTTAGTTGTCCATGTGTCAGTAATTGTCAATGGTGGCCTTTGTAGCAGTATCTCCCTCTCTCAGTTCTGTCATATGATCTGGCTGTTCCCAGAAAACAGCGGAGACTGTCTCTTGGTTTCTTTATCTGAGGCTTGACAGCCAGCACTTTAGGCCTACCCCTCTGTCTGCTCCTCATCAGTCTCTCTCTCTCTCTCTCTCTCTCTCTCTCTCTCTCTCACACACACACACACACACACACACACACACACACACACACACACAAAGCAGACCTCTTAACTTCTTAACTTAAGTAGATAGCAGGTAGTCGATCTCTCGTTACTTCTTCATGTCAGGAATACTACATTTTACTTACTCTAATTATAATTGGGTTATTTGTCTTCAGCCAATCACCTCTCATGCTTCCAAATGCCAGAATTCAGACAAACCATACAAATGTTAACATGAACCATTATATCAACAGTGTCTTTTTCTGCCTTTTGTTATTGTTTTGGGGTCCTTGTTGGCTCTTCTTCCACATGCACAGCTCAATACTGCTTTACCTGGTATATTTTATAGGTGAGCTTCTGTAGATATGGGTTGAGTACATGATTTTCCAATCAAGGTCTGCATCCTAAATAGAGTTTAGTCTAAAGATCATTTCTGAGGTGTCACTTTTTTCTGAAATGCTCTTAGTGTTAGCAATGTTACTAACATCATAAGGAGTGTTTTTTGTGGGTTTGTTAAGATGGTTAAGGGACATATTCAGACATATTGATCCTGTTTCAGTGAAAAAATCAGAGCACAATGGCCAACAATTCTACTATATAATGGGAATCCAAAGAATGACGTTTGACCTACATGTCAAAAACTGCACTGTTGCCTTTTAATCTTACCTTATTTAATGTCTAGCTCAGACTGTTTTAAATGAGCCCTTTGTCTGTACCAATTAGCGGTCTCTTCTATAGCAGTGCCAGGTGAGAGAGTGTCTCGTTCTATCAAGTAATTACTACTCCATCTATTGGAGCTAAAGGGAGATAGGCTTTGTAACCTTATCTTCCATCCTGACTCCCTCTCTCCCTGTCTCCCTCTCTCTCTCTTGTTCTGTATTCCTCTCTCCTCCCCACCCTCTTCTCCCCCTCTTTCACTTTCTCTCCCCCCCCCCCTCCCTTCCCCTCCTCTCCCTCTCTCTTTGTCTCTTCCTCTGGCAGTAAGGCGCTGATGGACCTGCTGGTTGAGTTGTGTAGCCGCTACCACCTGAATCCGGCCCTGCACACCCTGGAGCTGCTGTCGCCCGAGGGCCACCATCTGGGCTTCAAGCCCAGCGCGCTGCTGGGTTCCCTGAACGTGGCCTGTGTCCTCATCAAGGAAAAAGTCTGGGAGGAGAAAGTGGTGCGCAGACCAGCACCCAAAGTGCCAGAGGTGAGTTGCAGTGTTGCCTGATGCTGTAATGTGGACGTTCCCTTTGCCATGGGTACTTTATGTTTCACACATATGGAAATGTTTGTTTGCTTCGTTTGGATTGAATTGAGTACTGTGCAAATGCTGCAAAGGCGGTATTAATTTGAATGTATGAATTTGGCAAATAACAGCATATGAACATTTAATACATTTGTTATTAGATCAATAATGGTGTACATGATGAAATTAATCCCAAACGCAAGCCTGTAGTTCTGCGATCTGCATGCATCCGTTGTTACTTTAACACCCTGTAGCCGTATGTAATGTCCCTCACCTCTCCACCCTTTGCTGCTGAGCGCTGGCAGATAGCAAGGCCAGTGAAACCAGTAAGGGCGCATGCTAAGGTAGGAAGCCACTTGAGAGATTTGACCTGGCAAAGCATGATGAGAGTCAGTACGGACTCTCTGGTTTTTCAGTTTGAGAGTGCCTTCCCTTTTCTGGATTATTTGCCCCATATCTGTCTCTATCTCTTTATCTGTCTGTCTGTCCGTCTCTCTCTCTTTCTCTCTCTCTCTCTCTCACACACACACACACACACACACACACACACACACATTCTCTTTCTCCCACTAACTTATGTCTGTCTTTCTGTTCCTTTCACTCTTTCTTTCTCTCTGGTTGCCTTCTCTTTTTATATCTCTCCAGCTTATCTCCACCTCTTTATTTCTGGTGAGCATAAGTCTCTTTGTTTCTCTCTCTCTCTCTCTCTTTCTGTCCCCCTCTCTCTCTCTCTCTCACCTGGCTCTCCTCCTCTCTCCTCCTACAGTGTGAATATTTGATGAGTGCCTTACCTTTAGTTACCATGCATTATTTCTCTGCTCTTCTCAGGGCTCACTGGCTGCTCTCTCTGCCTTTGACCCTACCTGGCCTCAGTCCAGAGACTGACATCATTTCAGGCGCTGCTACCAATCACCTCTCTCTTCTATCCCATCTCTCTTCTCATTGTGCAGTTAAAGCAAAAGTACTTGGTGTGATATATCTTTTGGGGTAAGGAGCACCGTTTTTATGGAAAAATTGACAATATTGTAAATCAAATCATCATTTCTTTTATTAGGAAGCCTTGCGAGTTGGGATTTGATTTTAGCCAATTAAAAAAAACAGCTTTGAGTTAAACAAATCAGATAACAGGAGAGGGGTTTCCATGCTCAAGACATTTCAATCGTGAGAGGCTATAGGATTCCGATTGCAAGAATTTATTGTGACAATGACATAGGAAATGTTCAAGTTCAAGTTCAAGAAGTTTATTTGTCACATACACACGTGCAGTGAAATGTAAAAAGTGGCAATGCTCAACAGAAATGTGCAAAGGGCAAAATAACAGGTTCACACTATTTACAATAAAAAAACCAACACAATATTTACAGTATTACAGTAAGAGCTCTATATAAAAAAACAACAACACAATATTTACAGTAAGAGCACTTTATTAAAAACAAACACGAAAACTAAAAAAAAATGATGTGCAGAAGTAGAGTTTTGGCGTAGACTCCAAGAGGTATCCAGTCTTAGGGCGAAGCTCCCCAGGGGCAGGCAGGAGACAGGTAGACCCCCCTGGCTGAACATCTAATCCTTCTGATATCTGATGGAGCCGTGATGCTGGTGGTGGCGGGGGAGGTGGTGGAACGTCAGTCCAGGTCGAACAGTTTCAATTTTGGTCACATTTTTATTGATTACAAAGTATTGCACTTTACAGCCCTGGATGATGTTTTATTTGTGGGTTTCTGTGTCTCACCTGTTTGTATACGTACATACTTCACACTCCTGCTTGTTTGTGGGCTAAACACAGTGTAGTCTACTCTTGACTGTGTTGACTTGTACTCCAGTTAGCTTTCGCTATAGTGATACTTCAGATACACATATCCTTGAAGAGCCATCCATTGGAAGAGCTGGTTGTGACTCCTTTAGGCTCTTGACTCCTGAGTGGTGTGCTTGTTTTCATAGAGGTGATCTTGAAGCTGAACACACTGTGTTTGGTAGCCTGACGTGGGAGGCAGTGATGAAAGCTGCTGTACAGACGTCTGTTTTCCCTAACAAAATACCATGTACCGCTGTGGGGCTGACTGCACACACAGGCACACACACACACCTCAGACCAGACAGCCTCAGATAGCAGTGTTATGTAGCCTCCTGTGACCCCTGTGTTCTTCCATCTCTAGTTTACTAAATAATGTCTCTTCTTCTGTCGGGAAGCAAAGTTTAACCTGAAGTTACTGATTATTTACATGTCTTTGCATGTTTGGGTGTCTCTCTCGCTTCGTTCCTCTCCTCTTCCTATATTTCACCTCAATTTTATTTTATTTTCTGTCAGAACGACAAGGCACAAAGAAAGCATAACCTGTTACATGTTAGTTAGTTAGTTAGTTGATAGTAGTGGTGGTAAATGCCAAATTCTATAATTTGCAGCTTACTTGATTTTAGTGTGGGCAGGGTGTCATCCATTTGATACCCTGTACTAAAACTACAAACGACCAATTGCAGTTCAATTGCAGGTTTTCTGCAGCTATTAGTTCCATCAGTTCGCTTCTTCCATCTATTCTCTCACCTCTGTACCTCTTTCATTTCTCTCTCCCATATGCCTTTGACATACAGATGTTGGAGGAGTCCCACTTTATACAGCTTTCTACACTCCTGTTGCCCGGCTGCTTCACTGCCAGGAGGATCTTTTAAGAAAATCCTGCACCATGACTGCAGAATAGATGTAGGGTAGGGGGGCCTTCTCCAATGGTACCCTAAAGCTTTTTCTCTAATCCAGTTGTTTGACACCAATCCTCTCTCCTTCTCTCTCCCTTCTTTGAATCAGAAAACAGTGCGTTTGGTGGTGAACTACCACCGCAGCCAGAAGGCAGTGCTACGGGTCAACCCGTTGGTACCGCTCCAGTCCCTCGTACCGGTCATCTGTGACAAATGTGAGTTTGACCCGGCACATGTTCTGCTCCTGAAGGACAGCGTCAGCCACCACGAGTTACCGCTGGACAAATCTCTGACCCAGCTGGGGATCAAGGAGCTCTACGTGCTCGACCAGAGTCTGGGTAAAATACTGCAGACTACTAATATTCAACACTGTGGTTTCTGTCAGATTTGGGGTCCATTTACTTTCAATTCACTCAGTTCAAAATGTGTATTGGAACTGCAGTTCCCATGATAACGACAGAGCCTTCTTTTTTAATAATTTTCTTGTAGACTGGATTTTTATGCCAAGAGTTTTCCAATTTGTTATCATTTTAAATAAATTCTACCTCTTGAATTGATTGAATTGAAAATGAATTGAGCCCAACCCTAGTCTCTGCTATTAACAGGTAATGGCTATTATTAGTAGGCTAGTTAATGATACACTGGCAACATGTTGAGGTAATGTAGACAGGTCCTTTCACCAACCTACGGACCAAAATGGTATTTATGCAATGATGCCTTGGGCCTTTAAATCTGAACAAATCAGGCATTAGCTTTATCCCCTTATGAGGCTGCATTTCTGCATTTGTGAACATTTTATGATTGGCGGTAGGATGGCATCCATCTGCTGTGGTACCCTGATTCAAGCCTGCCATGTCAGCATGCTTCCACCCTACTGAAGTGTCCTTGAGCAAGACACTAAATCACGTCACACGTCACAAGAAATCATGAGTCCTCTCACCTTCAGCATTTTATCACGTTCTCTAGATGGTACAGTGCGAAGTCAGCAAAGAGAGGAGAAAGTACAGAGGAGAAAGTACAGAATGGGTGCAGACCATAGCGTGGATCAGATTCAAACCCAAACAGTCGCAGGTCATGGACACCCCTCCGATGCACCGAGCCACTAAACTAACAGTAATTCCAACTGCAATTTCACAGCATTATCAAACTTAAACATTTAAGTACAACAGTTGTGGACATAATATACCATGCAACCATGGCTGTCAACCTGAGTTTCATCTGGATGATGATACTGCATAGCGTACACAAAAACATGAGCTTGTGTTTTTGTTTGGCTAAGTGAGCCTTGGTAAATCCATGCTCCCTCCGGGTGTGTTCGCTTTATTAGGGAGGCTATGTAAGCCTTTAGCTAGTTGGGCGTTATGCAACAGTCCCAAGATCAGACGCTACGGTACATTACCATGGCCCACGCCCGTTCTATTTAGAGATAATGTCATTGTCGGTGAGCGTGATCTTAGTGGAAAGGGTCATGCTTTGTCCTGATAAAGGATGGAAGTGGTTAGCTTTTAGAACATTATGTACATTTTATGACCAGATTGTGTAATATTTGGTATACAACCTTCCACAGTTCCTATGAATGACATGTAACCTGGCTTAGCTCTGTTTTTGTTTAAGATTACCTACTTATAATTTAGTTTGAGTCATAATTGGTTAGGATGCATGAAGTATTTCATCCTTTGGTTAAATAACTATAAGCTATATTGGGCCCAAATATGTTTTTCATAAAGATAAACAGTCCTTTTCAATGCTGATCAATAATGTGTAAGTGACCTCATGTGTTTTTGAAACCCTGTGATGTTTTCCAGTTCTCCAGCCTAAAATGGCTTCTGCTCCTGCTCTTAACTACTCAGGTATTACTCCTAATGTCTGTCTGCCATAGTGCTGCTGGTGTTTAACCCTAGTTGATGCTATCTGCTCATTAACCCTGCTTGTTTGGAAATGCTTGTTTGGTTGTTAGTTAGTTGAAAGAAAAGATCAATTTGATTGTGATTGTACTAACTTCTTGTGTTCATTTTGTCAATTCCCATCACTTTTGAGTTCTGATTTGCTTTTAACTTAGCTTGCCTTTTTCTCAAGATACACCATAAACAAGAATCCTACAGTATGTTTAGGCTTAGATAGTCCAGTTTAATCCATCACTATAGCTGTGTGGGATTTTTGAATACCAAGGTTTCCCTTCACCGCCGGATCTCCCTGTCCTCAAGTCAACAGTGTTATCAAGAAATATTCTTAGTTAATGCTTTGTAGACTGTGAAGGTTAGATAGAGGCAGGCCTTCGGAAAAATACAGCTACAGTGCCCTCTACTGAGGTAACCTGACGAGAGCATGCTACTCAGTTCATTGCTAATGAAAACAAGTTTTGTTTTTCTGGTCGTCACTCATTCTAAGATGCAGATCGTCATTATGTTTGAAGGCAATCCTGTGAGGCCTTTTGTCATTAACCTAATGCAATTAATGAATGTTGGAATCATTTCTAACTCTATTCTGTGTCCATTAAGACAGACTACATCTGGTCCAACACTAGTTTCTCTCCTCTCCTCTCCTCTCCTCCTCTCATCTCCTCTCTGTTTGTTTTCCTAGACTCCATCCGCTCCAGTACTACCAGTGTGGGCGGAGCAGAGAAGAAAGGCTTGCTGGGAATCTTTAAGTTCAGTAGGAGGAAATCTAAGGTGAGACTGCTCCTCATCTCTCCATTGTTATTATGCAGGAGTTAAGGGAAGACACAAATCATTTCAGTTGTAATAATTGAATCATATTAATATCAGAGCTTAAAACAGGTCTATGATATAGGATTATTGAATTAAGATCATCATCAGCTCCCAAGTCTAAGTGATTTATAGTGAATATGTTTCAGTGAACTAATTGAATTGGTACAATAATTAACAAACTAACCATGAGTGATGCATGTCATTCATATAATATTCTTTCAAAGTAGCTGAAGTAAACTAAGTGCATGACTGAACAGTTGAATGCTGCATGTTAGCTGTGCCTTCCATTTACAGACTGAAGCGACATCTATGGACATGGATGGCACTGATGATAAAGTAGTACAAAATACAGACACAGACTCCAATGTGAGTACTACTAACACCTCTCCACTAACACCTCTGATACCTGCAGTATCTGGATGCCATAATTGACATCCAACTGGGATTTATTTTCGCCGTATCAAATATGTCTAATTGATACTCCTGATATGGCATTCAGCCAGGTTGTTATAGGATAAAGGGTTTCACTTTTAAGCAAACCAATCATCTCCACAGAATATTAGTTGTCTACATGTTGATTTGTGGTCATTCTTCATGTCGTCCTCTAGAGGGCAGCAGATATCTCTAAATCTGTGGTCCCAGATATCACCAGTACCTTATGGATCCTGATACAGCCTGTGTGATTGGCGATGACCTGCCCTGAAGAGATTTACAATAAACTCTAGACCCAGGAAAAAAACAATCTGAACAAATATCACCTGTCAGAAAAGATGTTGAGAACCTTAAACAACCGTCCAATATTCACAAATCTTTACTCCTCCTTTCCCTCTTCAGAACCACTGTAGCATGCATTTGCAGCACTTAACCATGTTAAACCAGGCGTACTATTAGATCTCCACCTGTTAGGTCCATAACTCAATCATTATTATTAGATTCTGAACCCCTGAACCCTTCTACAGCAGCAGCCATCTGTGGCTCACCTCAGATCGATACGCCGTTTGATTGTATTATCTGGAGGAGCACTGCCTGGCTCACTCTGGTTTGGTCTGGTTCGACTTATCCACCCTTCTGCCTCTTTGTTGTCTGTGCTACCCTTAATATTAGGCAATTGGTCTACCATCATCCAAATCATCAACATTATCATCCTCTTCTCCCTCTTCTTGTTTTGCTTTTTCTTCCTCGCCGTCTTCGCCATCTTCTTTGTTGTCTTCATCAGCCGCTGCTGCTTATACTTCTGCCCGCAAATATCGCATTATATTTGAAACCCAAAAGTAATGAAGAGAAAATATTTATCTTACAATGTGGGAGCTGAGATATATTTATTCATGCTAGGGTTTCTCGGTCATATCTGCCCTGTCAATGGGCTTTTATGCTTTTCTCTCTGATATGATTGTCTCTAGGCCAGTGTGTGTTATCGGACCACACACATACATGCGCGCGAGTTATCAGCCCAAAGGCATCAGATTACCCTACCTTGGCTACATTAGCACTAAAAGCCCGACCTCTTATCTCTGCTCATTAGGAGCTAAACTACTGCCTGTATGTGTGTGTGTGTGTGTGTGTGTGGTCTTAAAACACTCACACGTTTAGAGAGCATCATATTATAGGTTATAGGACAAAGCTGCTTCATCACTCCCTTCTATGAGCAAATGGATATAAAATAGGGAAAAACACTTTCCCACATTTTCTTTTCCCACATTCTGCAAAGTATGATTATGGCCCTGGAAGTTATTTATTTATTTATTTTTGTCAGTGACAAACACCGAGGTGGCTGACAACTTTAGACAGCATCACACAATGTCCTAGAACATGGATAGAGCACTGGAGGTTAGGAGAAAATGACTGCCATTTTAGTAGGTGGTGATGTTGTTGTCATGGAGTGCTGTGTGGTTTTGGCAGTGGGATCACCACATTTAGCACTGGGAGGCATTCCTCAGAGATCTCGAACAATAATGTTCCTGGTAAGGCAGCGGGGTGATGGGTTCTGTAGTTACCTCTTAAGTCACCCACTGTGTAATTACCAATATACTGTGAGTTTGGCTTTCCTCAAACGCTGCACTTACTGCAGAGTAGTTTTTTTTTTCCCTCTCTCACTGTTTGGACTGATTTTAGATTGTTTCCAATAAAAGAGAGAAAGGAAGAGAACATTAATGTGTATTTCTATTAGACGAGGTGAGAACATGCTCTTTGTTTAGGACTCAAAATGGAAATCACACCATCCTCCCTCCTTTCCTCCTGTCTTCCTCTCCTCTTCTCCTTCTGTCAGCTTCCACCCTCCCCTCCGTCCCTCCTCCTAATAGAGAGAGAGAGCAAGAATATCCAACGGTTTGCCCTTGCTAATTCTCTCGTGAGAGTGTCAGCCTCAAACACACAGTGTGAAAAGTTCATCAGGAAGGGTCTGGCTTGCAGCCAAGAAATATACACACATGCACAAACGTGCACACACACATACACACACACACACACACACAGTTCCCAGCTTAAGGCAGTGTGTTTCTGTGACTCAGCTATACATGTCCTCTCTCATCTCTGAAGTAACACAGCAGCAACTGACACAAGGAAAGGAAAGGCACTTACTATGGATTCAGGTAGCAAGGTTCATAAAGGAGACGTTGTCTTGATAAGTGGGTGTTTTGTCAGATTTACCTAGGGGGTTGGGGGGCATCTAAGTTAGTGTTTCTCATTTCCCCTATTACCTGTAGCTGAGGGGTGAGAAGCATTTGATAATGGAGGTGGATGCCATCTCCCTGGCTGTGGTATTTTATCGTCTCAACAGTACACAAAGTACCAAAGTGTGTTGCTCTCTCACCCAGGGAGTTCAACAGTTCCAGGTTCTTCAATGAAATCATAAGAATAAGAAAAATAATGTGGACAACTAGCATAACAATCAAACTATCACCAACGATCAAATCAAATTTCCACATTGTTTTCCCATCTTCAAAACCTCTACTGCCTACAGCCACGCAGGCCTACTGGACTGCCGTGCTCAAGGCTTTTCCAGAGGAACTGTTCGTTTCCCATCCCTCCCCACTGTGAGATGTTCTGGCCTTGATTCCAATTAATCCTGACCTGAACTTTATGTTCCTTTTTGCTCAGCTTTTATGCCGTAACCAGGCATTGTCTGAACGCATCAATTAACCTGCTTTTAAACACATTTATTTTCTTAGATCATGGGGCGGTGGTTTGGTTCCCCCCTCGTCTGTACCAAGCCGAGCCATGGGGAGGTTCACATTTTCAGGAGCACTTTGAGCTCTCTTTGATCAGACATTGAAAACGCCCTTTATTGTTCCAATGCTTTAGTCAGGAGCAGCCACCCTTTGAAAATGAGGTTGCACTTTGAATTTGTTCAAATACATGTTGCAGTAATTGTTGTGACTGTAGAATGATGTGTGCGTCTGTTGTATGGATGTACGTGTGTGTGCTTGGTTTTAAACATGTATGTTTGAGATACAAAAAGAATAAAGCAGAAGCAAAATGCACTCATGTATGTACATGTTTGATCATGTGCATGCTGACTTCTGACCGGCCCTTTATTTTTAACACCACCCCCAGGGTCTCTCTACAGTGTCCATAGTTCCCTGTGTCGAGGCTCGGCCAAGCACCTTGGGCCAGTCCCAGTCGGTCATGAACATCTCCAGGATGTCTCCCAAGACTGACGCCAAAAAGAGGAGGGCCCCAGTGCGCCCAGAGGCCCCGACACCCGCCCTGGGACACTATAGCTTTGAGGGCTACCAGGTGAGGGGGTAAAGCTGTGTTGAAACGGTTTGCACGTCCACACACAAAGAGATACATACACACCAGTGAATAGATAGTGCATGTATGGAGATCTACGTACACACACACATACATTCAAAAGGACCCACACTCTGTGACTTGAAATAGGGCATCTGAAAGCAGCAGTATCTCTTTGACTTGGAGTGTTTTGGCCCGAGATTCAACACAACAAGGGTCACAGTGACCTGTACCTTCTACATCAGAGCAACACACACTCCCTGTAGTCTCATTAGCGTATTATGGTGGCATTCTGGGAAATTTTGCAACACACTTCCTTCTTCCCGCCGCCTGATAATAGGGCTTGTTTGTTTGGAGGATTGCGTGTTTTTGGTGGATGTTACCAAAAGAAATTCTGTTCTCAGGACATGGAGATGCTGTTGTACTCATCAACTGAGCTTAGGGGAGCTGAACTACTCAATAAAACATTTCTGAGAAATGAGGTGTCATGGGAATTAAAGTGACTACAATTCACTGGGGATTACTGACATTTTCACACTTTCCTTGTGTTACCTGGTCAACAGTGAGATTGAAGACTGTCTTGTCCTATTAACAGGTCAGCCTCAGGTCAAGATAACTTTGTCATCTTTTCCCAGTTTTCCCACCCTGCATGTATCATATATGAGTACAGCAGGATTTCCTGTCATGCTTAAAGGAATCTCATTTAATAGCACAAGCTAAAAGGTCTGAATAGCCAAGAGTCCAACATGTGGAACTGCGCTATGTCCGACCAAGTGTGAGAGCTTCACACTCGGGGGAATTCACACAATTGACCATCAGATGTGCCAGCTGTATTTTGAATTTTGCTGCATCATACCGTATCATGCCCTAAGAAACACCGTAGAAACTTGGCTAGTGCTGCAACATGCTGGTTTGTACCACAATCGACCCCACTGTGCTGCTCATGTTCTCATTTCTTGTCTGTATCTGCATGACCTTAGTTTGCCCCAGTGTGTGAGGAGAGGATTAGATGCCTCAGATGACAAAGGTTATCAGAGGACAGCCTTTCATGGCGACTGTCCTCATTGTAGACCTCCCTCTGCTCTGGACAAGCTTAGGTGGTCAATTAATGGTGACTTACAAGCCACAGTAATGGACATTGGCATCGTGATGAAAGCTAGAAGACTGATGAGATTGTTATAATGAAGCTGAATGCTCCAAATAGCCTTTGGAGAGGCTGAGATCACTCTAGGTGGTCATGTTAACTTGTAGTAAGAGCACAGTTAGATTAACATCATTGACAAAATTATGAGACTCATATATTGTTGTATGCCTAGCATGGCCTAGCAATATTGGTCAACTTCATTGCCACATTTTAAGGCAATCCAGATGGCAATTTAGCAGCATTGACAACCTTTTTTATCGTCATACTTTTGGCTCATATATTTTCTTCTCTGTCATAAATGGTCATTCTAGGATCACATGAATTGTTTCTACATCTAGCATCATGGTGCAATAGGTAGGATTACAGAATCATGTCTCTGCAAGTTTATATTCTATCCAGAGCCAATGTCATATTATTGTATGATATTGTTCATCCTTGGTGGTTGGCAAAGTCAAGTTATGGTCATCAATGGCAAGTTTAACATCATCAGCAATATGTCACACAATGTGAAGGGTACAGGCCTCCCAAAACAAATAGTGTGACCCCCAGTGTGATTCCTGAGTGGCAGGTTGTTACATACACAATCTGGAACATGGGTAGGGCACTGAAAACAGATGACATGCTATTCCAGGAATACGGTGATGTCTTAGCCAGTGTTGGAGCGTATGATTGATGGGTTATGTTGGTAGCGGAAGGTATTTTCAGGAGCTAAAGTTGTCATGGAATCAGACAAGGTTGTTTCTTTTACCTAACAACCAACCTTTGTGAGAACAGCCCTGAATTGAAGTATGTTTTGGAACATTGAGTTCAGAGAAACACAATCTTTGTTTTTGTTGTTTTATGTTGTTTTTTTCACAATGATATGTAATCTGTTATTGTGGTTTGGAAGGGAAGCCATGTCTGCATCGCCTCTCGTGATAAAGCTCGGAGTTCAGAGAAATCCTGAGCTTTCTGCTTCACTGCTCAATAACAGACGGTGTTTCTTTAGTAAGCGTGGGTGTGTGTGTGTGTGTGTGTGTGTGTGTGTGTGTGTGTGTGTGTATTTATTTTTAGCTTGGATCATGCCTGCATCATCAAATTATACACATATGTTTAGATTCTCAGTGGACTGATGGACCTTTCGTCAGCCCACAAATTAGGTGATGGACAGCAATGAATGTGTGTACACTTTGGCACTGCTTTTAAATGGGCATACTTTAGAACAGGTCCAGTAAAACTGTGCGCCACATAAGTTTCAAGTCTAAAATTTAACTTGCTGAACCCTGCAGACACCCTGACAAAGAGATGGTGGAGAGCGTATGATTTATGTCTTTCAGAGCTGGGGTAAGGTGGCAGATGAAGGTATGAGTGAGATTTTGTTTTTGTGCATGCTGCATTCCTGCCTGCGTCTGTGTGGGTTTATGATTGATCGAGGTGGCTTGCCTTCCTCCTGATGATCTGTCACTTTGTGAAAATAGAGAATTGGCAGCAGAGGGAGCCTTGTCTTTCACAGCCATCCATCAATCCCGTAATTGTCTTCAACAGTAGCTAGCTTTAATCTGCTCTAATGCACTGTGGTTCAATCTGTCAGGCAAAACAGAGGTTGCCACTGGATCTGTGTTCAGTATGTTACAGAGTCACTATAGTGGTCCTGAGAGTGTTTCAGTTTGTTTTCTTTCTTTCTTTCTTTCTTTCTTTCTTTCTTTCTTTCTCTTTCCTTCTTTCTTTTGCTTTCCATCAGTCTTCTTTTCTTTTCCTTTTCTCTCTTTTTGTTTCTTTTGATGTCCTTCTCTCGCTGCCCACCCTCCCTTTTGTTTCCTGCTACCCTTGTTGACCGGTCACAGCTTCCTCCTTGATGAATTCACTTTCCACTTAACAACACAAACAAGGCAGGTCAGCTGTCTCGTTGTTGGTTTTCATCAATGTAACTGTATTTGTGGTTTGTTATTAAGCTACGCTACTCTTTTGTGATTCAGGCTTTGAAAGGATGGAGAAATGAATGTTTACTCATTTTCCACATCCCTCTATCCCTCTCCTCCTTTTCTGAAAGAACAAAACATTGTGTTCTCAATCAGTCGGGAACAAAGAACGGACTAGGCTACATGCTGCCAAAACAAACAGGCTGTCCTTCCTTAATACATTGTTCATTTTCATCCTCATCCAGCCCTCCAGACCTTTCCAGAACTAAGCTGGCTGCAGTTGTAAACATAGAAAAAAAGTTTGTGAAAAAAAGTGCTCTGTCTGCTTTAGTAGGTAAAATGTCCCATCCCTCCACAAGAAGGACTTAAAGATCTAATCGAGGATTTAGTTGACCATCTAAATTGTATGTATATTCTACAAGTTTGAAAATACGCATTTTGAAAACTTCTTAACTGACCAAAACATCACAAATATAAATAAACCCTACATGTAAATTTGAATTTATTAATGGAAGAGAAATGGTATTGGAAAAGTAGTTT
The DNA here is from genome assembly GCA_034670405.1 of Hoplostethus atlanticus. Lineage (NCBI taxonomy): Eukaryota > Metazoa > Chordata > Actinopteri > Trachichthyiformes > Trachichthyidae > Hoplostethus > Hoplostethus atlanticus. Next base: position 9,023,329 of record JAXDDX010000005.1, on the reverse strand, counting down.
TTTACATACACATCGTATTTGTATTGCATTTTCCCTCTTTCACCCTCATTTTGCAGTCAATGAATAGACGTAGACATAGACGTGTCCAGTGTGTGATGAGTGCAGTGCTTGGAGTGACTTGGAGGTGTTGGAGGACGCTGCAGGCTTACTATTCTTATGCACTGACCTAAAAGATGTATGAGTGTTAGTTAGGGGCCAGAGATAGGGGTACGCGTCTCCCTGCCATGTTGTCCATGCGGGATGGGATCTGTTGGCACTTGAAGCTGTCACAACATCTTGTGTTTGAAACCCACCGGTATGACAATCAAACAAGGTGTGTGTATGTTGGTGTCAGTTTCAAACATGTTGTGCCTGTATCTGTGTGTGTGTGTGTGTGTGTGTGTGTGTGTGTGTATGCGTGCATGCATATGCATGTACGTGCGTATCCCTCCGTACGTCTGTGCATATGCAGTGAACTAAGAGAAGATTACTTTCAAAATGTAATCCATTACAGATTAGTGACTGAAATTGGAATCAGTGACGTAATCCAGAATACTATTACTACTATTCTGGTGGATTAATGTAATATTACTAGTATTCTGGTGGATTAGTAGAATAGAATTCCTTAGAATAATAGAATACTATTACTAGTATTCTGGTGGATTAATAGAATAGAATACTATAGAATAATAGAATACTATTACTAGTGTTCTGGTGGATTAATAGAATAGAATACTATAAACTACTACAGAATACTATTACTACTATTCTGGTGGATTAGTAGGGTAATCTGATTACTCTCACTTACTTCAGTTACCTAAAAATGTGCAAAATGATGATGAATCTGTAATCTCAGTGTAACCTCACTAAACAACAAATATGTTTCTGTATAATTCAACAAGCAATCACCTACCTAACGGATCTGTAATCTAATACCTCCTTATTCTTCAGTAACTGCTATGGATTACAGTTCACTCTACTTAGATTACTCCGTTAATTTACTCAGATTACTCTAGCTCCTGTTACATGTGACACATTCCCCATGGAGCCTGTATGTTTATGAACAGCACTACAAATGTAAATGTAGGCAAAAGGTGAAGAAAACATTTGATTCCTCAAAGACTGGGTTAGTAGGACATAGTAAAGGACAATAGAACTGGGTCAGCCATTTGTCTCCTTCTGCTCTTGTCCCTAGCTAGCCTCTTTAACTCACACACACACACACACGTGTGTGTGTGTGTGTGTGTGTGTGTGTGTGTGTGTGTGTGTCACACATACACACATTCCTAAGAATTCTTAAATACAATTCTTTCCCACACATGTTCATTCATACACACACACGCAAGCAAACACACATTAACTGTCACCACTTCCCTCCACCCTACTGTTAGGATGTTTTTGACCTCAATGCCCTCACACTGTTGAGACAGTTCAGCCGCTATTGTTATCTCTTACACACACACACACACACACACACACACACACACACACACACACTGTAACCCCCTCCCATGCACACACATACAAGCACATACTCCATTTCACATTCCACATTAGCGTGGTAATGTTGCCCTGTTACAAAGCCCCTCACCCATCAAGAGTCCCTCAAAACAACTGGTCACGCCACCAGGTCGAAGCCTTCATGGGTGGCCCTATCTGATCAACATGCTCCAACATGGGGCCCTGCACCTATACAACCATAGGCTGGAAAATTTAATGGACAGACCAAACTGCCCTCTACATCGCATGGCTTTCTATGGGTTTTGTGTAGTGGACCATTATGCTTAAAATAATTACCCATATCCTCATATGTCGCATTGTTTTCTCACGAGCCAGGGACGAGCCACCACGGCTGCTGTCCGTCTGTGCTCTGAATACCAACATTAATCGTTGCACACACTGAAGGCTGAATGGAGGAGGAGAAATCTCATGAATCCTACAATATTCTCCACATTTATAATTTGTAGCACCAAAGAAGCATGTTGGGAGATTATAGCTGCTCGTACCAAGCAACTCGGTTGATGGCTCCCTCTATTCTGAGCGATTGTGGGCGATGTGAGAGGCTCTGATTGCAATGTAGTGGTCTAGTTCAGCTACAAAGTTTGGACTAATACATTTATTTTAACTGGTCAAAGCTTTTATTTATTCATTTCTTTGTTTTTCATTTTCGTTTTTTTTGTATTTCCATGACATTACACTGTTTTGATGAGTTAACATAGCCAGCTAATAAGGTAGCGTTAATCGAAAATAAGAACTCAATAAAATTACTTCACCGTTTACTTTCGATCTCCAAGCATCATTTTTGAGACGTTTCTTCCTGTTGTCTTTCACATAAAGGTTGTGGAGAACTGGAAAGCTTTCAATGGCTGTAATCAACTTCTCGTCCATTTTGCACTTGCCAGGCAGGACTACTGTACAGGAAACAAAATCACATCAGTAGGGGAACAAGGAAGCACGGTAATCTAATTGGCTGTTGATGGCCGATGACGAGTTTTCTTGGTCGCTCGCCTCTAGTTAAAATGAATGGATTTCCGTTGACATGTTGATGATGTTATATACCAGGGCTCCTTGGGCTGTGTCTCTCTACCGTGTTGAATTGTCTCTGTAGATTTTTAAACAACTTGAGGACTGATTTGATTTGACATTGTTTCCACTTGTGACTTGATGCGATGTGACTGACTGCATCATCAACTTGATGCGATGACCGTCCTTTGACTTGTGATCTCTTGACGCGAGGCGGACCTGAGACCTGAGACAAAAGTGGCCACGTCCTGCCTGTGACGTCCGGCGATAGACAAATGGGTAGCTGCTTGAAAAAGATCACCGTGATCTTCTCTTAGGCAATGTAAAGGCACCATTTCTATTTTCCTCGATTGAAAAGACCATCTTGCACTGCGATGTACAACTTCTCTGTAAATCAGTAAAGATATACACATATTATACAGTCAGCTTGACTTAATGTACAGTGTGACCTTGAATGTGGTATAATACAGGGTCTTGAGTCTTGGCTTCAGTCTCTAACCATCTTAAGTACATGCTACGTTCCCAGTCATGGCGCCACTAAGCCCATGAGAGCAACACACACTTAACCCTGCAACCCCTAACAACCCCCTAATCCATATACCCCAGCTCAGCCTGGGATATGAGATATACTGTTCCTTCTAGTGTGTGTGCATTTGTCAGTGCCCTTGGTATGCAATCATACAGTGACAGACAATTCTGTGTGTGTGTGTGTGTGTGTGTGTGTGTGTGTGTGCGTGTGTGTGTGTGTGTGCGTGTGCGTGTGTGTGAGTGTGTGTGAAAGGAGGAGGCCGCAGCTCTCTTCCTTTCATAGCAGGGTTTGGCTGCAATCTTATGTTTCACTCTGCAGGGAACACACACACACACGAACACACACACACACATCCATCTTCGTAAGGCAAGTCAGTCATCCATTTCAGCTTCAACTTTGACCCACATCCACTGGTATGTCTGTATTCATGTATGTATGAATGCCAGAGAGGGAGAGTAGAGGGAGACCAGAGAAGAGAAAGGCAACCAGTTGGGGGGCCGTTTGGATTTCCATAGCCATGCAGTGAGTTCATTGAGTTTGCGTGTGTGAACCCAGTTCGCCTGCTGAAAGGCAAGGTGGCTTGATCCGCTCTCGTCCTGTTGCATGATGCAACACTGCATGCAGCTCCAGGCATGTTCTCTGTTGAGTTTAAGAGTGAGGGAAAGTAAGAGGCTGCAGCAATTCAGATTTCCTAGAAATATGGACACTGCTGAGACTTGCCCATAGCACTTTAAATTGATTCTTAGAAAATTGATTTACTAGAAAGTCAAGATCCACTATCAGGACAACCAGGACATGGTGTGAATGTTCTAATCTCCCGAGGGTTAGAACAAATACTTTCACAATCATTAGTTTGTTGATGATTTATGATGATATCCCATCAGCCATGCCCTTAAGACTGTTTTCCTTTCCTTTCCTTTGCTCTCCTTTCCTTTCCTTTCCTTTCCTTTCCTTTGCTCTCCTTTGCTTTCCTCCCCTTTCCTTTCTTTTCTTTTCCTATCCTTTCCTTTCCTTTCTCTCTCTTTCTCTCTCATATTCTGTCTCTGCTCTCTCACCCAGCTTGTCTGCTCTCTGTCTTATGCAGACCTAAGTGAAATTCATTCAATCTCCAAACATCTCTCCCCACCAGTGTCTAAATGTATTATGCTTCTCTTTCCAGCACAATGACTAAGAAGAACATAAAACATATCAATTTTATGAAACATCCAGTGATGATAGAAATTCCTGTCTTTTCCCCACTGAGCCATAAGTCACCTTCTACTGATTATCATTCCATCTGATTATCATCTGTCATTATCATTGAGTTCTTGCTTAAGTGTCGTATGTTGTACCATACCAGTATGAGACGTGAGCAAAGTAGAAATCGGCACACACGTTTCTAAAAGTTTGTTTTTGGTTTGCAGACACACGTGAAATGACATTTGTTGCCAGTGATGGAGCTCTGACTGTCATTCATTCTGCCAGAGTACCTGAAGTGATCGACATTGACACATTCAATTGAACTGATGGTTGATGTTCCCTGAAATACTGATAAGAAATAACACTGTATAATACTAATATCAACTTGGTGTATCAAAATACCACTGCATCAAATTCACTGTATCCTTGCCACATATTATATGTCTTGTTGTGGATAATTTAATAGGAATGTTAACGTACTGATGGATTTGAAGAGTCAGACTCCTGCCAAAACTCCACTCGATTTAATTACTTAGTAATACACTCTTCTTCAGTCCTGGCACACTGACTTTACAGACTTTATGGTTAGACCACACACACACACATACACACTTTATTCGCTCAGATGAATTAACTTTCTACTCCCTCCTTTTTATCTCTCTTGTTCTCTCTTAGATGAGCCTCGGCTCAGAAAGCCAACAGAGAAAAAGAAAGGCTCCAGCTCCCCCTCCCACCCCTGACTCCGTCACCCCAGACGACACCTCAACCTCTGCTACGCCCATCCCCGATAGCCATGCTACTAAAATGCCTACCCCAGCCTCCCGTACCATGGTGGTGCAGTCGAACCTGGTCTCTACTACCACAGTGGCAGCACAAACCCCAATCTCCCCCAAAACAGTGGTACAGCTCATCCCAGTGTCCGCTGCCACCTCGGTCCCCAGCTCCCCAGCCCCAAGCAGCACCACCGTTGACAGCCTGGCTGCCCAGGACTCCAGCTCTGAGCTCAGCCACAGCATCGACGACTCGGACGCCGACCCAGATCTAGCCGGTTCCCTCTGCAGCACCAGCAGCTGCAGCAGCAGCACCGTGGGCATGTCCACACCTGCACAAGTCCAGCCCGCTACGACAAGCTCCGCCCCCAGCAGCAGGATGGAGGAATCAGCAGCAGAGCGGGCCAGCAGCAGGGCTGACCAATCGGATCAAGATGCACTGGCAGCCTGCAGCTCGGGGTCGGATGTGGAGTCGGCCCTCAACCTGAAACTAGATGAGGTTGAGAATAACAGACACAGTGCCATTGGTAAATATCAATATAACATGATAAACACACAGCACAATTAACTGAAATAGTATTAGGTAACTATCAACAAGGCCTAAAAAACAGTGAAAACATCAGTAAAACCTTTACAATGGACAGACAGTGAGGAGATGCCAAAAAGGGGTTTTAGTTTTAGTTAAAAGCTGCAGCATTTTAACAGACTGGAGGCGTTCTCTCTCTTTTTGGTTCAGGCAGGTAAACAAGGCATTGCAGTAGTCAAGGTGAGATGGGAGAAAAGTGTGTATAATCCTCTCTGTATCTCTGAAGTTCAAGACAGATCTAACTTTTGTGATGTTTCTGAGTTATAAAAAAACACAAGCTTTTTGTCTGTCGTATATCCCTGAACAGCAGACAAACGCGGGTATTAGCAGCAGGTGTAATACTGAGTGACAACCAAGACAATTTGTAATTGAGTGACACACACAGCACCATAGCCAATGAAGCTGTAATGAGACATATCACATATGGTTATGCCATACATCATTCTCTTCAACACCTTTTCCATTTTCACATCTTGTGAAATTGCATTTTCATTTATTACAACCGACAAATGTCCCAATTTCATATTCAGCGTACAAAATGTTCATATTCATCAAACAAACCAACTTGGCTGTTCATCACTGAACTCTTGAAGCATGAGAGTGAAGGTAAACACTCTGTGTGTTGCAAAATTCGGAAGTTGCCCTCAGTGGTTTTCTGCCTAGTAGAAAATGAGCTTTGAGCGTCTGCCTTAGAGAACTGAGCTGTCAGACCACAGCAACCTCTGAAAATGAACCTGTCATGGATGACGTACACAACCTGGTGTGAAAGACAGACTGTGTGTGTGTGCGTGTGTGTGTTTAACTGTCACGGCTGACGTACATGAACTAGTGGAGCTGGTTTTCATCATAAGTCGCAGGACAATACAGTCCTTATTGTCTCTCCTGTACAGTTCTCAATCCCTCACGCTACGCTTAATCTCTCCCTCTCTCTCTCATATGTATGCACTCACACCAACCTCTAGCATGGCAGATAAAAAGACAGACAGATCCATCGCAGATTCAACCCGGATACACTTGAACCCTAGTCAGAGTTGTATCGATCTTTGTATAATCTAGTTCTCGCTCCACAGCGCGAGTACGAGGGCGGGTTCAGGGAAAAGAGCATGGGAAAGCTTAGGCAGTGGGATGACAGGGTAGCGAGAGAGAGGAAGAAGGCGACGGGGGGAGTCGGGGGGGGGGGAGTGATGGAGAGGCATGTGAAAGGAAGAGAAAGGATGAGGTATGAGGAGGTTAGTGCATTAGACGGGCTAGAACAGACAGCAGGAGAGTGATTTATACAGTTATAGACCTAGCTTCTGCCGTCTGTCTCTCTCCTGACACTCTGCTGACAGTGCATCACTTTCTCTCCTCTCTTCTCCCCACTCCTGCTCCGACTCGCCCCCTGTTTTCTTTCTTCCTCGTCTCTCTCTCCGACTGGCTTTTTCCACCACGCTGTCTTTTCTTTTCTCCTCTCGCTCAATTTTCTTTCTCCTCTTTTGATCTTTCGCTCTCGCTCTCTCTCTCCCTCTTCTCTTTGGGTGTGCCAGAGGACGGGCCAGCCGGAGGAAGGGGGGGGGGAGGGCGGGGTGACTTAAAAGGCTTAGATTTACACTTTTCATCACACCGAAACCCATCCTACAATAAGACATACCCGATATACTCGACCATGTGTGTTGCAAACCGCTTGACGTCACGCCGTTGAATGTCAATATCAATTATAGATGACTCGCTCCGACCCAGCCAGAGACAGAGCTACAAACCATCAAGCTAGAACTAATCAGGCTGCAGGTGTTCCTTGTCGTCTCCTCACGTGGCTTCCTCTAGGTCCGCCTTTACTCTCTCACAAAATAGAACCCCTTTCATGTGTTTTCATGTGTAGCGTTTGTAGGATAATCAGATTTGATGTATAATACCGTAGGGCCGGAAACCTACGAGCATAGAGATGTTTTGTGTTTGAGCCTTACGCGTGTTGTGCCAACAGCAGGATGTTATTCATTTCATTCATCTGCTGTAGGTAAGAGCTATTGATAGACACGTCCTTCCTATAGCGCTGCTGGCTTACGGCCCATCCTGCTCCTACAACTTTGCTGCCTGCCCTCACTCACCTCATGTACCTGTGGCTGTGTGAGCTGGCGGGACCTATCATTTTCTCATCACTCTTCTATTCTTTGAAAGGTCCTTAAAGACAAAATATCATAATACGCACAGTGATGACAGGCTCAGTCCCCGCAAAATCCAAAGCGTAAAGCATAAAATGGATCTCCAGTAAAGTGAAATGAGCCTATGGTTCATGGTGCTGTTGTGGTCATAAATGTCAATGGCTGGATTGACATAGGAGCAGAAAACTGTCTGATCTTTTCACTGCAGCTTTAGTGTTTAAAAGGTCGGGGTCAAGTTACAAATTAGACGGGCAGTTCCTGTGGAAATCTAGTCAATACAACATCCTATGGTTAATTTTGACAAACTCTGATATAATACAGATGTCACCAGTGTGCATCCTTCTGTCGACATGGCACTGAGGCCGTGTCAAGGTTATCAGAATTCGGTTTATCACCTAAGGCCTCAGTGCATCTCTGTGTGTGTGTGTGTGTGTGCCGTGGAAGCTGTCAATGTCATGATGATGTAGTTTATCATCTCACCCCCTCAGTGCTGTTTCAGTTGCTTCCTCTCGTCAACACAGAATAGACTGAGATAGAATAGTGTGTACACAGCACCTGCTGACTCAGACACAACACACCGACGCGTCACAAGACAATGATCCACGGCCGACCGTTTTGAGGCAGCGTAGGCACGTCGCGATCAACAGCACCGCTTAATTGTGATTTTCCTCTCCGCATTGATTTTGTCTCATTTTCCAGCCACCATCTCTGCCAACATCGCGCATCTCCATTGCTCCAAGAAGGTTACTTGGGTATCATGGCCTATACATATCGCACATCTTTATTCACCTCAGCTGACTTCTTTTCTTCTCTACACAAGCAGCCGTGGTACTTTTTCATCAATCAGACAACATACAATCCTATATTTAGTTTAGGAGATCCTCACTTCATATAGGAATAGTCATTCTGTAAAGGCAACAGTCCTAAATTGCTTTCTTAAAGTAAAAAACGGTGACATTTTCATATAAATAATAATAATAAATGTTGGTTCTCTCTGATATTTAACACATTAGTGATTCATCCTCTCCCCAGTTCATGAAAGCTTTTACACTTGCTGTTCTAAACACCCTGGATGTCGAGAGAAAGATCCTTTGGTGCACAGGAAGCGATGCGTTTTACGTTTGTTTGCAGTGAATTTGAAGGAAAACTGGGTAGTTAGCTTGAGCAGCGATAGCCTCCATGGCTGGACAGGAACTCAAACTTAATCAACAGGAAGTCCAAGGAAAGGGACGAAAGTACTGGCCACACTGTTTGATTGACAAGTGATCTCAGGGTGATTGCGCTGCAGAAACATCACAGCAATGACCGCTTAGCACCATAGATGTCACCAAAATAAAAAAATAAAACAAAGATCTTGAGGATTACTGCTTTCACTAAGACTATGCTGCCTGCCCTGTTGCATGCTGTTTCTCCCCCAGGTACTGCTGATCGACCAGCGCCGCCCAAACCCCGTCGGAGCCCGGCCCTGGATCCACCGCAGCTTGTCCTGCCCCCTCTCCCCGTCCACTCCTCCCCCATCCTCCCTTCTCTTAGACGCCGGCTCCCCACAGAGCCCCATGGAGGTGGAGGAAGCGGCTCCCCAGTGTAGGTTCCAGATGGACAGACTTCTACACTTCTACTGCAGGACTGTTGTCTTTCCTCTCTTTTCCCTTCACTCTCGATCTTTCTCTTCATTCCCAGAAGCCGCTGTCCTGCTTTTCAAACTGTTTTTAATGTGTCTCTATCACAGTGTGTGTAACTGCTATTTTCCCTGCATATGTACTGAGGCTCCGTTTTCCATCACACTAGTATACAAGCAGTGTGTGTGTGTGTGTGTGTGTGTGTGTGTGTGTGTGTGTGTTTATTTCGAGGGAAGGTGTCTTGTGAAGGGGGGAACACAAACTGTACAGTACGTACCGTGCTCTCTACTCACATGCTCTCCATCTCCATCAGTCGTCAAGGTGCTTCTTATCTATAAATGTCAACCTGTAGGCCGTGTTAGTTGTACTGGGGTAAGCAGGTCAGGGTTGGGGCCGCACCAATCAGCCGGAGTGCCTTTTACAAGCCACGTATACAGTACACGGGTTTATATTAGATGTATTATGGAAGGGACAATTGTAGAACACTGCATGGTATGTACAGTTGCTTGGTGGCTTTACAATTGGAAACATTTTTTATATGGTACATGCTGTATCCAGCACATGGAGATGTATTAGATATATTGCAGCAGGGGTTATTGTATCTTATTGTATGTGACCCTATGATTCAAACCCCTCAGCCTTGGCGGTGCAATGGTTTTAATCAATGTAACACTCATCAACAAGAAAGCTTTTTTAAAGGAACTGTATCCGTGGGCTTTATGGTCATGTTGTAGATGTGTCGTAAAATGGACCCATGTTATAGTTTGCTGTGTAATTTCTTGCTGGATCTTTGTTGGCACGATATGGAGCATGCATAGGGGGTCTGGATAAGGTCGTATCAAAGAGACTGCCGCTTTCTTTTAGGTCTTTCTCTGGATGGTGTTTTCACCCTCAACCCCGCCTGGTGAAATGTTCATGATCTATGCCTCTCTCATGTTATCTATTCTTTTCCTCTGTCCCCCCCCTTCCCTCCCCCACACACCCTCCTCTGTAGTGTACTGCTGTGGGCCTGTCCGTCTGCGCTCCAAACGCTCCTGAAGTCTCTCCCTTGCGGCCTGACCCTGCCTTCGTCCTTCAGTCTTTTTCTCATCTGCTCCCTTTGCTTCTTCCTCGCTCTTCTTCCTTCCGCTGGACCTCCTCCTCATCATCCTCCTCTCATTCTGACTAGAAATTTTCTACTGTTGTCTTTGTTGTTGCCTTCTAATTTCTATCTATTGTTTGCTTTCACTTGGTGTCACAACACCCTCCAGAAGTCATTTTACAGCAGGCATATTGCGTCTCTCCTCATGAGAGTTTGGGCTCAATTCTGTTGTGAGGACACAAAATGGCGCAAGTGAAAGCAAATCATGCTCTTCAGTACTTTAATTTCGCCCTGAAAGCAGTCCCTTTTTCTGTTTGAGGTTGTTTTTTACAAACATGTCTGTATATACTGTAAGTGGTTTTGTATTTCAGCTTGATGCGCAGGCTGGTATTGAATGTGTATGAGATCAGGGCAGAGTTAAAAGGGGACACACAGAATGTGGTCAGAGGACTACAGGCAGATGAGCTAAACCCTAGCTGTATCGATTACAACGTGACTGATGACTGACATGCTGAGATGAGGTTATGAGGCGAGGCCATGCGATATCCATCAGTCAATATTTTGGTGATGTGATATCTGCAGATCAATAGTTGGACGTCGTATGTTTCCCTCTCTATGCTTGGTGTTTTGGCTTGGTTTAGAGACCGGAGAGCTGAATGCATGCTGCCTTTTGCAACATTATGGAAAGGGTGATCAAAGACATGTTGCTTTGTGATGGTGTTAGCTCACCTATTTTAAAGACAATGTAGTATCTGAGATGAAATCTATCCTGAAAATGACCTCTTTCCCAGGGTAGCTTCACAAGGTCAACAATCTATGGGAAGTGAAAGTCATAGGAGATTGTCATTAGACATTGATTTGTTTTAAACATTTTGTTTTATCATTATTATTATTGTTGTTGTTGTTATTATTATTATTATTATTATTGTTGTTGTTGTTGTTGTTGTTGTTATGGGAGTTTATGTGAAAAAGCATCTGGTTGCATGAATACTTTAGAGCTTGTTTTTTTAAAACAGAAATGGGTCACAGGCCTCTCTCTGATGCCTTCCCACATGACCAAGGAGTCAAAAAGGGCAAGACTAAAAAGCTGTCATTTGGGCCATGGGCTGAACAAGTTGAAGAAACCTCCATGTTAGAAAGCACTCAATTTGTCGTGTACAATTTACAATACTACACTGGATGTTTTAAAATGCTTTTGTGTAGTGAATATTTCAAGGGCTTGAGGCCAGAAGAGCATAAATACCGGACTAGTGGACTATTAGAAGTCCAATTTAAAGTTTGGGGTTTTTGGTTTGGCCCTGGTTTCAACATTCACTTTGGTCAGAGAGATCTGACCAAGATTGATAATAAGGTCATTTTTATCCAAAATGTCATTAATGCTCTGCCATTGATTTGTAGATAGATACAAGCTTTTTCAAACTGCCTGAGTTCAGAGCCTCATTTGAGCCTGTAGATGTGTGATGACGAACGTGCAAAGCAAGTGAAATATGTTCATGAAAAGTGCGAAATAATGTGAAAACAATGCAGTGTGATTGAAACAAGGAAAAGTGTGTTTGGATGAGATTATCTAAATTAAAGCTTTGGAGACTCAATATCAAAGGTTTTTGATTGTGATTTTGCATGGGTTGTCGCCATGGTTACATTTTGGCACAAATAATTGGTCTCAGAATTGATGTGCCTTTGAATGGAGGACCATTTTTGTGTTTGACCTTTACATGTGTGTTATTGATGTGGCACGCATGGGGAGGTGACATTTGTGCAATGTTTGTTATGTGTTGGATAGAAGCACGTGCTTGAGGTCACATTGTGTTTGAGGTTTGAGAGATTGTGTATATGTGTGGTTATGTTTATTTGTGTGTTTATGTTTGTGCATGCATCATATATGTGTAAACATATGAGTGCATATGACATTGTGTATATAGATGCGGTTGTGTGTGTGCAAGTGTGTGTATGTCTGTGTGTGTGTGTGCATTGGCTTTGGCTTTGGCTTTGGCTTTGGCTGTAGCTGGCATGACTAAGCTGTTGCTGGGAAGGAGCTGGGAGGACAGCCCTGTGAGTCATCACCACATCTCCTGGAACTGACTGTCTCTCTCCACACCATTAGGACCAGGCCCAAAACTGACAGACCTAGCACACACACACACACACACACACACACACACACACACACACAGATATACATGCATGCATCCACATTGGGGTGAACAGACACACATTTGCAGGCATGAACACATACAGTACACATTCTTGCACATGCACACACACTCAGCTATGCACGCGTGCAAACACACACACAGGTATGGTGACACAAGCGCATGCACATGCAGACACGCAAACAACACATGCATGCATGAGCACAATGCACACACTCAAACACACATACACATAGTTTTACAAACAAGGTCACTCACTGTTAAAATCATTTTAAAGAATCCCGTAATGACTTTTCTGTGCTGGCTGCGCTGCTGAAAACCTAACAAATGGTACATTGACTTTCATTCTTTTGGCCCAGAGTTCAATGAGATCAGTGACAAACTAAATAAGTTCTCCAAAGGCCGCAGGATTGACCAAAGCATGACTGTACTAAAGAGGTGAGGGGGCTATGAAGAAATACGTTCTATCATTGGAGATTGCAACAGTAAAAATCTAATTAAAATGGTTTGTTTACAGTAAGTCCACCCACACATCATTAAAGCTGTTTTATCAAGCCACAAGCGGTTGTGCTCTGCAGGCTTGTGTTTGTATATTTGGCTTGTGTTTTTGGTTTGTGTGTGTGTGTGTGTGTGTGTGTGTGTGTGTGTGTGTGTGTGTGTGTGTGTGCATAGTGTCAGAATGAATGTTGAAACTAACATAAATGCTCCCTCTGCTTTTTCTCTTCGTGCGTCTCTTCCTCTGCTTACCCGCTGTGCATCCTGTGCTTTTTCTTCAAGAAATCGCTTTGATGAGATAGTTGAGCTCAAATGAAGTTTTTCTTAATCACCATTGCACCAACAGTTTTGACTCACAACATTAACAACTACCAACAAAAACGCTGAGATCTCTTCATCCTCTCTCATCATCCTCTCTTTTGTCTTTTTTCCTCTCCCAGCCTGGCTCCACTCCCTGCAGAGGGTGGCAGCTGGAGGCCAGTCCCTAGAAACTGATGTACCTGAGGAGGAGACTCTGTCAGTGGGCAGCAGCAGCGGTGGCAGCAGCCTTCCTGACCAGGGTTACGCTGCCTCCGAGGGAATGGCCGAAGGCGAGGACTCAGGCCTGGTCAGCTCTCCATCGGACACCCAGCCTACATCCCCGGATGGGAGTCTGTCTCTGGATGGAAGTAGCGGAGGCGGAGGAGAAAGACCGCTGGGACCAGTAAGGGACAATTCCAGTGACAGCGACGAGGGATGTGCCACCTGGGGATCGAGACACAGGTATGGAGGAAGAGATGGAAAGGCGGGGATAGAGACAGGGAGGGAAAGAGAGTGGATGGGGCGTGTCAGACGTCAGGTGTGATGAACCGGTGATGGAGCATTCCAGTGCTCTGCCGATCTGTTTCAGATACAGCTGTGGAGCAAGAGGGTGGGCAAACGGACAGACAGGTTTGGAGGGAGGAATGGAGGTATAAATGGATTGAGGTTAGAGGTGCAGGGGTTATGAGGGAAGTATGGGGAGAAGGAGGGAGGGGGGAATTAATGACCAGCAGGGAAAGGTAGACTGACTATGAGAAAGTTGGAGTGAGGTAAAGTAAGTGGGAGGGAAGTAGGGCAAAGCTGTCATAAGAATGTATAATATTATTCATCTAATTTATGATCTTTATTTGTCCAACAAGTTGATTAAAAACACATCTGGGCAGTGAGACAGCACATTCAGGCACCTGTCCTCCCAAGAGACTATGACTCACAGTGTCTATCTTACTCTTGCTCATCCTGCCTCATGCTTCCCAGTATTTACTCATCTCTCTCCCTTCGCCTTCCCTTCTTTTTCATCACATCTATCACACTGCAGCCACTTTTTACTTTTAATATATATTTTTTTAATTTGGGAGTATTGCAAAAACATGTTAAAAATCAAAACAACTATTTCCCTTCTATGACAGCAATTATGTCATAGGTCAGATTGTGACCTTAAACTTAGATTTACCCAAATAATTAAAACATAAATTGATGTATGACCTATTTGTTACCTCAGGCATCTAAATGTGTGAGATAGGGTTTTATTCGGACAACAGTCTTGTAGTTTGTGCGATCCTGGTGATTTGGCAGGCGAGGTTGTGTGTCTGTTGCTCACATTGTTGTGGATTTGAGCTGGCCTAAAACTAATAAACCAAACATGCTTTCAAGTTTAGTTTCACATCTATATTCTCACCTGCAGAGTGAAGCGTCACTGTTTCAGCTTTTCCTGATTCCAGCTCTAGAAGCCTCCCTTTTAACTGTGCCAACAGTACTAACCGAGATCAGTTCCCGCCGTGTGTTATATTTGAGTTGTAGCCAAAACTGGCACCCTCAACCTTTAGTGCTGGGCTTTCATAGTTATGGTTCTAGGCCCTTGTTCAAAGGCCTTTTTAGAAAATGATTGCTTACCCAGATCACTTTTTGCCTTTTAAGTTGTTGTGAAATGTATATGGTAATGTGCCCAGACCAGTGATCGTAGATTAATGCTCTTACTCAGAGAAACTTTATGAATCCAGGGCCTGGCCCGATGCTGCTGGCTCCTCACACTTCCAGGAAAGCACTATAACCCTGTTTTCTCAGAGTCGTTGAGGAAAAGTAGACCAGTCCAAGTCTCTTAGAAGACAAATTCTATTTGGTTTGGCCTTCTTAGTGCAATTTGTTATGGCTAATACATCAACGACTCATGAGAATGCTCTGTTGAACCCTCGAAGAGAGACTGAAGGAAGTTTGAACTCTGTGGTAATAATATCTTTACAGCTGCATATTTCAAAGGCAACAGGCTCCAATGATAATAAAGTTAAACTTTGAACAAGTTAACATTTTTAAAAACTAAAAGGTTTGTTTTCCTTCCCCTGTATTTAGCCTTTAGGTTACTGAGGCAGATTAGTCTAATCCCAGCCTCAACTGGAAGGTTTATATCAGCTCTTTACTGGTGACTAGAGGGTGACTTTTATTAAGGTCTATGCTCGCCACCAGTGCCAAAGTGACCTTTTGAGCAAGGCATTGAACCCCTACATGTTCCACATGGAGTGCTGCATCGTGGCTGACCCTATGCCCTGACCTCTATTAGGGCTGCATGTGTGTGCAAATATCTTTTCAACACTTGTCCTTCTGTACCATCCTCAGACACAGTGACAACAGGCCGAAGGGGAAGTCAGGCAGATTAAAAGGGAAGGAGGAGGACCCTGAACTCACATCGCGACTCCATCAGACTTTGGCAGATTTTGAGGGCCACCTTGCAGGTGAGTTTAGTAGAGTGGCCTTGCCTGAGACCTTGTGAGCCTAAAAATATCCCTTGGTAACTGCATAGCCAGTAGCCTAAATTACATAACACATAAGCCACATGGATATAATCTCAGCGAAACAACCTCCCTATACCTTATCCACAGACAGCAATGAGGTGCCAGTGTCTGTGGTGGACATGGACGTGCCAGTCACGGCCATAGATGAAGTACTGGAAGACTACGGACACAGCATAACAGACAGTGAGGCAAAACCACTGACCAGGACCCAGTCAGCTGGCAGCAAAGGTAGCGAGAATACATATATAACATGTTGAGAATTTGTTGTTTTTGAGTGCATTTGTGTTTTTGATGTTGTTTTAGTTGACATGCAGCCCCTTCAGAGTCCATTTATTCGAGGGTTTTCATTGCTTAATGGTAGGCATACTGTTAGGGTTCAAGGGTTGATTCCCTCTTGTAAGTAAGCACTCATTGCAAAGTGTCCACCAACTGCCATGCATTTTATTTAAATATTGAATTGACTTCATCCTATCCCATCTTACACAGGTCCCAGAGGTCCAAACGTTTGTCACCAGTCCAGTGGAGAGGTGCAGAACAAAAACAACAATGCTCGTACAGCTGGTGGCAGCAATGAGAGCCGCGCAAATACACAGCAGCCACGTCAGCCTGCGCAACACAGGAAATCACTGGAGAACACGTCTATGAATGGTAAAGTGAAAGATGAGAAGAAGACTAAGACAATAGAGACAAAACTTAAAGAGAGCAGCAGCAACGCTGTGAAAGAGAAAAAACAAGCAACGACAACAGCGGTAAAGTCTAATGTTGATGTGCGGAAACAAAGTGGGAACACTCAGATCAAACCTGGTTCTGTGAAAAGTAATACTCTCAATTTTCAAGAGAAGAAACTTTGTCTGCAAGCAACCAATCAGAGATCGGTGTCTACAGAAGAAGAAGAAGAAGAAATTCCTATGTACAGAGTCCACCACAGAGACACCAGCACCTCCAACTCACACAGCAAAATCACCTGCAGTCCGACGTCACGCTTCGGTATGAAAACGTTCACCGTGGTCCCTCCCAAACCCTCTGTCATCCACGCTGTGAAGGAAAAGCCAGCCATCACCATAACTGCAGGTTCCATTAAGATCGATGACCAGGGGAACATGGTGAAAACGGGGATCTCCCGCAACAAATTTGGTGGCTCATCGGAGTCTGGCATTAATTGCGGCGAAGGGTCTCCTCTGGGGAAAGCCAAAGCCTTCTGGAGCTCAAATGAAAGACAAGAAGACAGTGATGTGGCTCACAGCAGAGGTCTTAGCGAGAAGGCTAAGGAAAGCGCCGATGGCCTGAAAAATACTCACACTGCTCTCTCAGAAACTACTTTGAAGTCCAACAAGACTGAAGGCCTGAAAATGACACAAAGTTCATCTTATGAACATGCACAGATGGCCACGCCTAAAGGGACTGTTAAAGAAAAGGCTAAAGAACCAGTGAAAGGTGTTGCTGAAGTTACAAAGGAGGAGTGGGTAGAGGTGGAGAGCAAGATTTCAGTCTCTGATCACCCACAGCAGCCAAGCAATAAAGTTTCCTTTCCCCCTCCTCTCCTCCCAGAACAGAAAAGAGACCTGTCCTTCCTCAAACCATCCAGGAGAACCTCCAGCCAATACGTGGCCTCCGCCATCGCTAAATACACCCCGAAGACTTTGGCTAAACCTGACAGCATCCCCAACATCCCCGAGTCCTCTGCATCTCTGAAAACTCGCAGTTTCGGCTTGAAGAAGGGCAGCCGGTCCATACATGTGAATCCACACCAATCCTCTCAGTTATCAGACACTAAGGAGATCAGTACTGGTTCTGCGTCTCACCGTCCTGATCCTAAGAGGTCTATGAGCTTTCCGGAGTATATCGCAGACAGACAGCGAGGTCCTGAAGAAGTGAGACAGGACAGAGGAGGAGTTGTGAGTCTTGGATCCCGCAAAGGAAGCTCTAACACACGAGAAACCGCCAACAGTAAGCATACACTACCTAGTAGCCACACCCAAATAAATGTAACCGCCAGTGATGACAGACCAGACCAGACCAGAAGCCCCAGCCCTACACAAACCAGTCCGCTACAATCCGCTACTCTACAACCTACCAAGGTATATATATGTTTCATGTTGTCACTATGTTGAAGAAAATTAAGTGTCATATAAACAGTTAATACCTCTAATGTTATCTTCAGACCAACAGAGAGATGACAGCCCCCCATCCAGCGCTGGCTAAGAAACCAGAATCCGTTGTCGTGTCCCGTGGCGGTGTGCTCCCCGACCCGCAGCAGGTCACCGTGTTTGGGCCAATCAAAAAGTTCAGACCGGTGATCTGTAAGTCTGTACAGAAAGACACCTCCCTGCACAGCAGCCTGATGGAGGCCATTCAGACTGGCGGAGGCAAGGACAGGCTCAAGAAGGTGAGATCGACGTACATGGAGGTTTAATGAATGGAAGGACGAATGGATGGATGAGAAGCAGAGAGGGAACACAAGGCAATTTGGGGGAGTGAAGGGGGAGATAGTGTCTTCCTCACTGCCACCTGTTTTTACATGCTAACTATACATTGTTGTGAGAATCCTACTTGTTAACTTACATGTATAAATGGATGGATGGTAGGTGAGTGCAGCACATAACTCGATAATGCTTTTTGTCAGCTGAAATGATTGATATGTGACCACTATCTCTATTAGTGATGTATCTATATCATAAATTCTTAAAATAATTTAGATTTTCCTCTTTTTCTCTCAATACTAGATATCTGGTTCTGGTACCAGCAGCTTGAAGAAACCATCTTATGAGGAGGAGGAGAATGAAAGGTCTGCTCT
This sequence comes from Hoplostethus atlanticus, assembly GCA_034670405.1. Lineage (NCBI taxonomy): Eukaryota > Metazoa > Chordata > Actinopteri > Trachichthyiformes > Trachichthyidae > Hoplostethus > Hoplostethus atlanticus. The sequence continues at coordinate 9,004,679 of JAXDDX010000005.1, read as the reverse complement.
GCTGGCTGCCATCAGAGCCCAGAGCAAATCTGGAAGGCTAAGGAAGGTAAAACTACCTCTTGGCTACTTACAAAATATCGCCACACAGGAGAGAAATGAAACCTATCCCCTAAAAAGTCTTGGTTATAACAAAATATAACGAGATTGGTGATGGAGAGGTAAAGCGTGGAGAGGTAAAATTCATGGTCAACCAGAAGAACGCATTATTTTGTATTAACAAAATATGGCGTCCACTTTTACCACCTGTCAAATGACATTATGTGTCGATTCAACCTGAGCTGAATGCTCATGCAGTACGTTTTGATCCAGCAACAGGTATCCAAAGAAGTATAGATATCCATTTCTCTCTCTCTACATTTTGATATTTTCCTTTTTGGTACTTAGAAAGCAAACAAGTGTAGACAATCTGAGAGATTGGCATGATAACTATTATAAAATTCCCCACGACAAAAAAAAAAGATTTGGAACAGTAGTAGTGTGTAATGTGTGCAGTTAGCTAGTTAGCCACTCACAGAACCATACATGTAACCATGTTATGTAAGCATGGGTATCTATTTCCATGCCTCTATGTGGACTCGGTGGTGGTTTGTTGTCATGTAAGAAGCCATGTGGAATGAAAGGGGCAGGAAATGTGCTGCTGTAGCCGAGGCCCATCTGCGGCTCCATTCTAGAGGGTTCCTGACCAGAACTGGAATCTCTGGAATGCTGCATGACTAAATCGGGCTCAAACTCTTTGGGTTTCTCCAAAGAAATAAAATAAAATAATTGAAAAGACAAATGTAGTAGGTTCTCTTTGAATGGCTCTTCCAATGAATTATGATGGTATGTGTACCATACATCTGAACTTACAGTAGAAATCTCTATGATAAAGTCCTAGATCTTTATAATGTAGTGTAGTGAATCAGTTACTTGAAAGGCTTAAGCCTGTTTAGTAGTGTGTGTGTGTGTGTGTGTGTGTGCGTGTGTGTTCACAGGCACATATGTGTGAAAGCAGCTGTCCCCCTTGCCTGTGTCTGTCTAGAGTTACCATTGTCTCGCTCCTCTGCGCTCCACAGACCAAATCCGAGGCCGCTGACGAGCTCAAGGAGTTCAGGACGGCCGCCGCAGAGGAAGAGAGCAACGCAGGCCCTCCCGCTTCCCCCTCTCCCTCTCCCCCCTCTTTCTCCCGCACACCCCCTCCGCTCTCTTCTCCTTCTGCCTTTGCACCACCACCACCACCCCTGATTGGACCTCCACCCCCGCCCCCCGTCCCATCCCAGGTTAAGCCCAACGTGGTGCTTTCAGGTGGTAACACCCACACAAACCCTGCCATGGCCAGGGAGGCCATGATGGAGGCCATTCGCTCTGGATCTGCCGCCGAGAGGCTAAAGAAGGTATTGAAAACTGCCACCCAGTACCCACCTCAACCGTACAGTGTTGGTTGTTGCAGAAGTCCCTACACTCCACATCTTATCTGTATCAGAACTGTGGGATTTTCCAAGAAATTCAACTGCTGGGTAGCAGCATCTGACATCTGAAGACACAGAGTTGGTGGAGAGATTAAAACTTTAAACTCACACATGCCCCAACACGTGCCCCAACTCTCCTAAAATACACAAACTCAAAACAAAGAAAGCATAATCAAATTTCAATTTAGCACAGGCACAGCCCAGGACCCCCAGAGCTGAATATCTGATGATATCCTCGTTAAATAATTGTCTTTTTTTTCAGTCTCATGCCCTTAGAGCACATGCTGGCATTATTTCACCCAGAGACTTTTTCCTTGGATGATATTAAGACGGGAGGGAAGCAGAGAGAGAGAGACAGACGTAAAAATAGACAGAGGCAGACAGATAGAGGAAAGAGAGCCAGAGGCAGCAACAGAGACACAGTTAGGGAGCGAGAGACACACAGAGATATCTGAACCAGTGTGGTTTCTCTACGTTCTCACCTTACCTTGTTGGAACGCGTTAGGCCCTCCTATGGCGCAGCAGCTGGGGGACTGGGAGTGGAAACGTCGATTGTAACACCGTACAAAGATTCAGCTGACAGAGACACTGTGCTGTTGCATGAAATATCTCCAAGACGAGTTCAGTTTTGGGTCAAGAACTGCTTTGAATAAAGTTTCCCGAGGTTTGAAGCATACAGGAACGATAACAAAGAATATTCTGAAATGAAAATGGTTAGAGAATTGTTTACACGTTTCTTCTAAAGATTGACATAATTGGTGGTTCTGTCATGTGACATATAATTCTGAAATTACTTGAACTGCAAACTGGTAAAAAATAATAAAATAAAAAGTTAAAAGTTAGTTGCTTCTACAGTCATAGAACCTGATATTTTCTTATTATTAGTATAGTATTCTTGCTCTCGTTGCCGGTTTGGCAGGTTGGTAGTAAAAACATGACCTGTATAGTTTTCATTCTGTCTCTCTTTTATCTAGGTCACAGTGCCCATTAAAACAGTCCAAGTGAATGGCAGACTTGGGACGATCCAAGCAAGCTCCTCAACACTTTCCCAACTCTAAAGGAGGAAGCCCACAAGACCGCACGGAGGAATGATTCTCAAATTCCATTGTTTTTGCCATTGTGCTTTTGCAGCAGTAGTCTGGGGGATCGGCTTGAATCTAGTTTTGAGTGAAGGTTATTTGACTGATCGGGGGCAAGTTGTTCAGATGCATTACACAAATGATATCTATGATTTCTATGTGCTTTCCAGATAAGCAAGAATTTGGGGCCTTATACTTTAGCTAATGGCCAATTTATTCAGATTTGATTTTACTTTGAAATCTATTGTTATTGTAAGAAGAAACGATTCAAATAAATCAGCGAATCATTTCTTCTCACAGGGGGTATGATGCTATACCCCCTCAAATTGCTCTCGGTTAGTAGCCAAACAACACGAAGGCGAAGAGTTTGAAGTTACTTCAGCTCATAAACTCTTTTTTTACGATCTTTTGGATATCTTCTAACGTATGCTTGCTTGAAAGTCTAACCCTAACATATCACTTTTTCTACATATTTTGCCATCTCTACTTGAATTCAATAGTTGTTGTAACTGGAATGCAGGATGGGTGTACAAAGTATGTGCCAATATTTTGTTGTTGTTGTTGTTGCTCATCAAAGAAAGCAGAATATTTGAAGTTGAAATGGTTGATGCTACTTTCAGATCAGATTTGGACGTTATGGATGCCTTATGCTGTTGCTCAGTCAGTGTTATGTATATGATGTTTGCTGTAAATATTCCATATAGGGTGCAATAAGTTAGACCTGATGATGTTACCAGATCTGGGCAACCTAATATTCATTTCACACAAAAATAAAATAATTAAAACAGTTGAAAACATGTTTTCAAGTACTTACTACTTAATACTTACAGGGACAGTGACAATGTGATTGATAAAGTGTATATTGTTGCCGAGATCTGGTCCATAATGCCAACTTCTTAAATACTTGGCTCTGAGGAGTATTGAAATGGTGCTGACTAGTGCCTGCTCGCTCCTTTTGCTCCACTTTTGGCTTCTAGCCCTCATTTATGCTGCTGTCTAAAATCGACATGCATCGTCATACATGGTCAGTGCCCTGCAGCTTTGATGACTTGATTTTCCATTGTTGTCTGTGCACCTTTTTGACATTTTGCAAGACAATTATCATTGGTTAGGCTTCATCCCAGGCCCATGACACGTGGAAGACAATATCACCCATCACCCCACAAAAACATGGCAAAATTAGCCATTCATGTTTGTTGCTTTGCACTGATGGATATGATTGACCTTGCTATTGATGTTTCATATATTACACAGAGAGAAATGTAGACTAACCTATCCCTTCCTTGACATTTCAAAACATTTTTGAAGCACTGTTATTGGTATATTATATTGGTGGATGCCAACATGAGCAAAGAGATTAGCCGTTACCAATATATAATGGCAAGATAATACAAACCAGCTCTTGTGGGAATGTCTCAGCAGTAGTTTAAGCTATCTGTGGCCTTGGCTATGATGGGTAGTGAGAAAAGTGTACCTCTGAGATAATGGTGTAATATATTTATGGATGAAGTATGGTAGCAGTGAATAATCTTTAGATCGAAGACCTGAATGATACTCCATATTCAGGTGTGTACATGCTTGCTGCTGCATATTGTGATATAAATATTATTAAAGGGAATTACATTCCTACTTTCCTAGAGATATATTTTAATTTATGTTCAGTTTCAATACTCAAAAAATAACCTTTCATTCTGAGAGTGAAAACCTCAGTCTTTTCGGAGGTGGGGGGTCATTTCATTTCTGTTTCATTTACACCGAATATCCTACAGCACATCATAGCACTGTACATTTTGTAAACTAAAAAAATCATCGCAGTGATAGATTTGGTTTAAATTGTACTTTGATAGAATGATATTCTAATGATTTAGGGTGAGAGTTTTATATGCTATTCCTTTTTAAGTTTTAAGTGCACATTGTTTTTTGGGAATGATTGCACAATTGTTATTTTTATCTACCTAATTTTTGATTCAATAAATGATTTTGTAATCAAGTAAAAACTCCCTTTCATATTTTTTTCACTATTGTAAGTATTGTCCAATTAATACATAGTCAATTATTGCACTGTTTTCCCCTCCAGATTTCTCACTGATGCCCAGTATATTCCAGGTTTTCTGAAGATACAGTCCTCATGGTTAATCGTGTTCATTTTAATTCATTAATGGTGAAAGCTCCAGTGGATTTAAGCCTTGGCCTTAGTATTTGATGGATGTAAGTAGACCATGAAGAACAAGATATCCACCATTTGAAAGCCTACTGTTAGAACATGATTGTAAAAGTACCATAAAAGTAAAACCTATTGTGTGGTTTCATTTGTTCAAGTTACCGACTATCTCAAGAGATGTTCTTACAAAATAGTATAAATGAAGATCGTATCAATTGGGGTTGGAATGGATTACAGGTGACATTTTTTTCAAATGTCTTTCTTGGTCAAAGTTAATTCATATCAAAAACAAATAAAATACATTCCTGAATTGTATTTGAATTTGATATGAATTGGTGTTGTTTTTTTTGCCTTAGATAGCAATTTGTCAAATATTAACTTAGAAAGATGGTAGCATTGACCAACATTGACCTTGAAGGCATCACTCTGTTGTGCATGATTCACTGTGCCATTCCCAGCATTGCACTTGTCTGTAGACTGTGGTCTCCTTGCTGTCCCTATGAAATATGTCATAACTTCTCCCTGTCTGTCCCTCTCTCTGTGTTGCCACGCCACAGCTACTATTCCGAGCAGCGGCTCATGACCCTGACTCATCACCATGTGGTCACACATAATGACTCCCACAGAACTTGAACTTAACCTGCATTCCTGACTCCTGAAACACTAGTCATTGCAAAATCACAAGGAAATACACTCTGGAGATGCAAATATTTATAGAGAAGTCTTTATAAATCATTACAGAGGATTGGATGTGATGTAGATGTAATGTCCTTACACACCAAGTCAACAAGTGTGTCATGCTTTTGTAAACAATTTCAATATGTCAGTTAAGCTCACTCGGGTAGAAACGCTGTACTTTGTGTAATCAAAAACATGCTTTGACGGATCTCATTCAGCAGCATGGCCATGTTGACAGGTAAAGGACCTTTGGGTTCAAGACCCGGAGGAGACTTGCCTCAGGTGGAAGCACTTACTAGCATGAATGACACTTGTAACACATAGCTATTTAAAGGCCCCAGGGTGGCCATTAAGAAAGTGTAATAGTTAATCCATGATCGTGGGGTCGTACAGTGTGAGGAATGATATCTACAAAGCCAGATAGCAAAATCAAACAGAGAAATGTATTTATCAAATCCTGCACATAGTTCCATAGACCAGAATCTGTCCAGGGTGCTGAGAGGCAAAGTTCCTTCACAATAAATGCACCCTTAGATATGAAGTGAAGCAGAATATAAAATAGCATCTTGAAGCACACTGCAAGAAATGCCTGTTCTCTTTTACTAGTTGATTTATTTTGGGCACAGGTGGTGTGCCATGGTAAAACCTGAATTGCCGCATTTTTACGTCTAGGCATTTAGGTGAACAGGGCAATGTTCAATACGTTCTGTGTGGAATAATTCAGACGGTGCAGAGGGTGATCCTGGCTGGCTCGGCCAGAGGAGGCTGTACATTCCTGCTGGGCCGCAGGCTCTTTTGTGGGTCAGAATTCATGCTCATTCTGCAGCCATTCTGATCTCTGCCTCACAAATCTGCAGTGTGTTTGTGTGTACATGTGAGCATGTGTGTGTGTGTGTGCCTTTGTTAGGGTTCCAAACCATTGCAACCATCTTGACAACAAAAACAACCTCTGAATCAAGAATTACCAGAACACCACACCACATAATACAACTGAAATAAATGAATTTAGGTTTGGTTTCGGTTACGCCTTGACCGATCCCTATTTTATGGTTTGGACTTGTTGTCATGACAGTGTCACATGTAGGCAAAGCGTAATTTAGCAAGAGATGAAGGAGGATGGCATACCTCTTGTTAGCATGAGCAATGCATCCACCATGTTGACTAATACTGTATCATTTGGGGGGAAATATGAGTAAGAATGACTTCACCTGCCCACTGCCGGCCTTGGTAAATTTGAACAAATCGGTCTGTGTGTATCGGTTGTTGAGATGTGGGATGGTGATGGTGGTAGGGGCAGGGGGGGGGGGATTGCACAATCAAACTGTTTCCACTGCGTATACCTATAGTATATTTTGTGTACCATACATCATGTATTATAAACCATGAAACCACATGCTAAGTTCTTTGTAGCTCAGGAGGTACAGGGTTGGGGGTTTATGTTTGGAGTTTGATTCCCTCCGTGGCCACCGTGCTAAAAACCTGCAGTCAGCAGCACTGTAAGACACGTTCGTTAAAGCCATTCACCGACTGGTTTGGATTACAGGACAGGACACAGGCTGCCAGACTTATGAGTGATGGACAGTGACGCTAACTATCAGCATGGGGTTTATATTGACTTTGTTTTTTAATGTTTAGTAGTCTAGTATGTATCTGATCAATCAACATTAACAAAAGGCCTGTGTGATGCTGAATGTCTGATGAGGTGAAATCAACATAATGTGTGTTTACTTTATGTCTCGATTGCCAGTCTCTCAGGAAGAATGCTTTGTTTATGTTGCATGGTGGCACTCTCATGGGAGTGATGTGATGTGTGTGTGTGATGCAACTGCTGTACAATGCCTTCTCTTTTTGTGTGTGTGTGTGTGTGTGTGTGTGTGTGCCTAGAGGCCACACAGTGTGAGACTCCTGTTGTTCTCACGATCCAGACACATACAAACACACACACACATGCACACACACAGCTCGAGACTGATGACCTTTTGCACTGCAGGCTCCTAGGGTGTGTTCCCATCCTTCAATCAAAAGAGTAGTCTGAAATATCTATGATAAATGAACTGGCGCTTGGGTTCCCCCGGTGTCTCAGCATACCCTCCTACCCTGTGCTCACAATGTTGTGAGTCTGAATTCAAGTCATTGCCTTTGTTGCATGTGACCCCCTCCTAAATGTGTTTGTCAATCTCCAGTGCCCACAGAAAAATATCAGACAAGTGAAAAGAGTATTGCTTCTCCAAAGCATCTGATTATGTCTTTGTTCCATTGTCAGCATAGAAATTTCATCCCCAGTGAATGTTGTGGGATCAGTCGGTAACAGACAAGACAATCATACTGTTACAATATAATGTAATATGATAGAAAGGGGACAATAATACTTTACCTTCTAACCCTGGTTAGATCTGACCAAAAAACAAGACTCTTGCTTGCATGACTGTTGCTCTCAGGCATGTAAACATCAGGACATCTTTTGCAATACACTCACAGCTCAGAGGGGGAGTACTGGAGAGGTAACTCTGGGACATTAAAATTTGACCCCCCAGTTGTGCAATCCATATAACTCACACATACTGTCAGTGCTTTTTGTTTCTGTATGTGCTTTTTAGTCCTTTGAAGTGGTGGACCTTTACACCTACACTGTAGTCTGACATTCAGATAAATAAATGCCCATGTTGCTGCTCTCTATTGCCAATTTGATAGAACATGATAGTGATTCAACCTATGTCCAGTTCATGAAAGTGTTTACATTGTTCTTGGGTCTCTCCCAGTAAAAATCCAGGAAGTGATGCGTTTTTACATTTCTGGTAGCAGCAACAGTAGAAGAAGAAGAGCTGGCCGCCATGGCTGAACAGACAAACCGGGTACAACAAATACACCAAAATAATAAAACGTACACAGAAGAAAATACATGCTTCTATTGCACACTTAGCCGGTTAGCATTTAAGGGGTTAAAGACAAGTGGATTTTAATGGTCATTCATTTCTCCAAAATAACAAAATATGTGACATAAGACAAGATAAAGATGTCATATTTATTGTTGGAAACATTGTGACAGCTTCAGTAATAAGATACTTTTATAACATTTTAACATCAGCAATAATGGGGACTCCTCTTATGTGGTCTCTGCTTTCACCTTCCCTGTGGTTTCCTTCCCCTTTTCCTATTTCATCTGCTAGGGAGGGAGCGTGTGTGTGTGCAATTGTGGCATACAGCACTATGGGTTTAACTTCCTCTTTAATTTGCTGTCTTCTCTTTTAACTCACCAGGTACATATTTCATGGTTAGCCTAAATCATAATCTAGCCTCCCTACAGTCAATCTGCAGCACAAAATGCGGATGAGGCAGCGCTTTTTCTTTTTCTACACGAACACACCCTTATTCCCCATAAGACATGAACGCCGCATTAATCGCCCCTCGTTTTGTGGGCGTGGTTTAGTCGCGAGGGGGAGGAGTTGTTTGCTGCGTGTGTGTGAGTGTGTGAGTGTGTGTGTGTGCATGTGTGTGTGTGTGTGTCCTCCCCGGGCGCATGAGATGAGCTGCCTGCAGTCTTTGCAGCCACTGTTTCGCCTCCTCCTCCTGCCTCTATCTATCTGTCTATCCAGTCCGGGAATGCTGACCACCGCGGCCTGACCCAAAGGAGCCGAGGCAACCTTGTCGAGCGTCTCTTCATCTCAACACTGCCACTGATCGTTTTTTGGTTTTTGAGGGTTTAATCTACCACTGATCTGGCTCTAAGGTGAGTGCACGTTGCAAGATGAAGAACCTTATTTAAAAAAGTATATATTATTATATAAGTGTATGAGAGTGTATGAGAGATAAAAAAAAAATCCACCTCACTCACTAAAACTTTAATGTGATGTTGTGATGACACGCAGTGTTTTGCGGTTCGGAACACATGTGCGCGTAACCGTGCCTAGCGGGATCCAGCTCCATGCCTTCCTCTCTGTCAGCTCGCGGTGTGTATGTGTATGTGTGTATGTGTATGTGTGTGTGTGTGAGGGGGGGATTATTGAACTTCCATAACAAGTTTACCGCGTTGTGTATGGGATCGGGTGATTGCACTTAACAATGTATGATTTTGACTCTACTGTTTTTCCTGCTCGTGCAAAGCTTCCGCCTTCCACCCAGCCTGCCCCCGGGCTACTGCGTCTCGATAAGCTGCTGAGAGGTCGTGCGTCCCCGTGCACGTTTTCCAACCTATACCTTTACTATGATCCGAGTTCCTTCTCGAGGAACAGGATTTTGATCCCAACACCCCGCCGCCTGCAATGTGGTGGCTTGTTTACAATTGCGTAACTACAGTCTACAGTGGCCCCTAGCCTACTTTCTGTCCCGAGCCCCCCGTGTTGCCTTGCCCCCCCACCCCCCACACACGCCTCCCCTTTCTGTGAGAGTTTCACCGGTCTCGCCTTATCCTTTTGGCAGCGTTTGCTTTGGGGGTGGGGAGAGAGAAAGAGGCGTTTTCCTAGGGATACTAGTGTAGCCCTACTGCAGTGGTGCCCAAACCGGGCTCCGGGGGTCTTCCAGGGGTCCTTGAGTAGGTTCCAGGGGGTCCCTGACTAAAATGAGGAATTGTTTGATTTCCTTTTTCATGTCACTATTATGTGACTTGAAGTTAGCGCGGCGAGAGGATGTCAAAGGGAAACTGTTGTTGTCAGCCCACCTGCAGGACAGACTGCTTAACAATTCTGTACTAACATGCATCTATTTGGGGGTCCTAGATGTTAAACATTTTAGGGACCACTGTAATTGCAGGTGTACCAATGGTCTTCTGTATATTGAATTGTAAGCCATACATGCTGTAAAATGACCTAGGTCATGTCAATAACACAATTGATTGCTTTTAATATCAGTAAGAGAGAGAGAGAGAGAGAGAGAGAGAGAGAGAGACAGAGAGAGAGACAGAGAGAGAGAGAGAGATAGAGAGAGAGCCTCTGACTCACTATCTAACTGTGCAAATTACTTGACAATGCAGTTCTTTCCAGATAGCCTAACCTACCCTGTCATTTGGGCACTTTTCCAAACCAATTTCTTTATTGGGTTCATTTTGCGGATTCTGCAGAAAGTTGCATATCCCTTACAAAATTATATTCTGGGAACTATTGATGTTGAGCTGTGTGTTTTGAATGCAGATCAGGGCTTTCACTGAGGTTGTCTGAAAGTATGTGTTTAGGATTGATGTACATTGCAAGATTTTTGAGCCAATTGATCCCCAAACTGCTGTTTCAGGCTGCATTTTCCAGATTGCAAGTCCTTTTCTAAACATTTCTAAATATAATATATAGCATATTGTATATCTTGTTGGCACTACATTTGGATTTGTTCACTCAACAGGTTGAGCTATTTGTCTGCCATGTCTGTATAGATTAAGGTTTTGTGTGGTATATTAGAATGCATTTTTATTGCATAGCATTGCAACTTTGCCACTCAAACCTTATTGGATTAATTAACGGATCCCATTTACTTTGATTCATTAGTACGTCTTCACTTTAACCCCAGTGAACCAATTTATCTGTTGGAGTGAAGGCAAGGAGAGCATGGTCAGCAACCCAGCCTAGAGTCGTGAAAGTGAAACACACAATCTGGAAAACCGCTGACTTTTCACACAACTTGGCAACCTACTTCATTGGAGTACTTACACACTGCACACATGCATAGTCTTCTACATGTTAACCGCTAAGTGTGGTTTAATATAAAGCTGTGTGATGATGTGGTTTGTGACATATGCTGATGGTTTTGTCCTTCAAGGATGTGTTTTTTTCTTTTTTTCACACACTCCCGTTCGTTTCTAATGAGGATTTCTGTCTTCCTGGCCCCCTACCCTTTTATTTCCTGTTTTTTTATTGAATTTTATTATTTTGTGGTCACGTCCCTGTGCACATGACAACCTCATACCATTCTAGCTGTGGTTTCTTTCACCCCCTCAGCGCCTGTCTTGCTATTTCAAGTCCGTGCTCAGTAGGCACAGGCATGATGGGGCATGAACTCTGCAAGACTACGGGCTGCCAAGAGGCTGCTGACTGCACATATTGCACATAACTATACTTACTAGAAGCTATACTCAACTCTAGGCTGCAGACTTGCGTGCTTTGTTTACTGAGAAAACTGAGATGTATTTGGTTGCACCTCATTGAGATGTTATCTGCTCATATTCCATTGCTTGTTATTGATTAGTTGAACTATATGCTTGGCAGTAATCATTTTTGGTTCCAGATTGGTTGTTGCACAGTCAAAACTTGACTGTCTGATTTTACACCCCAGTGCCTTTCTTCCAGTACACATTTATAACTTGGTGGGAAAATAGAAACAATCCCTTTCTCTTCACTTGTATTGTATGCATATAGTTTCAGTTTCAGCTTCTAGCCAGGGGTAATGTGGCAGTCGTAGCTGGTAGTGGTGGTATAAGAGCTTGTGGTCCTGCCCTAGGCAGCATTCCATTGGGCCTTGCGTCAGCCAGCAGTCATTCAGCACTGGTTAGTCTAGGCCTATACACTGTTAATACCCCCTCCCTGATGTCATGACACCATTAACCCAAGCCTGCTGGGGGACCGCAGCACAGTTCATGTCAGTCGACTGATTCTGCCTGCCTCTAAAAGCAGAGCAATTTCTCCCTCCATGCCCATCTGCTCGGCCAAACTATCAGTGGTCAAAAAATAAGCATGTTTGGCTCCACATTTGTACATATGTTGTGTTGGCTCTCAGTGCCTTGCAGGGTTCTATTTTAATGCCCTCAGTCGAGCCACCAACACAGTTGACAATCCAAGCAGTACCTACAAAATGCTCCATATCAGATGGTCTAAATATAGTGTATGTTCCTTTCTTGCCCAGTTGTTTAATCAAGTTACTCTGATATGTTTTGGTGTTCAACACTACTGTTACTCAGAATCTGGAAGAGGGCATTTTCCAATAATGTTAGGCATTGATTTTCCTTATTTGACTAAACGTTCATTTTGGACACTTTAATGGACTCAGTCACATTATGACTCTTCTTTTTTTCTTTTGTATATATTCTTTATTGGGTTCAGCTTTCACAAAGTTGGCCCAAAAAGTATGTTTGCAACATGCTTCATAACAAACTCTATGGTTTGGAGTGGCACTCAACCGCAAGTTGACAATTCTAGTGATTAATTTGCCCACTTATCGGTGACATTACAGCCCAATTAGTGTTTTATGTACCTAGTATATCAACTCGATATAACCGCTGAGTAATCCCATTTTGCTTTGTGAGAAGTCATTTCTAACAACCTAAATGCTTGCCAGGGGAAAAACGCTGTGGTATTATTCTTTGCCCTCCTTCTCCAAACTGTAAATATGGACCTGTACAAACCCCGATTCTCACCGCCTTCCACTTGTGACCTAAGGTGATGCAATGCTTGCTTGTCTAACCCCCACAGTGTACAGTGGATTGAGTTTCTCAATGTCTGGAGTTTGTCCAAATGTGACTGAAACCCAAGACCGTGTGAGAGGCAAGAATGTTGCCTTTATTCTGCAGGTAACTGAACACCTTAGGGAGTCACGGACATGGTGATGCGCCAGAAGAAATAATCTCTCTAATGCGTACGCACATTGTTCTTCTTTTATTTATGTTCTCTCGCTCTTTTATCGCTGTCTTTACATCTCTGTCTCTCAGTTTATCTGTGTCCGTCTGTCTCCTTGTCTTTACCTCTATCTCTGTCTCTTGATCTGTGTTTCACTGTACCAGCTGGAATTTGCGATGTAGAATCAAAACAAACCACGGTTAGTTGGCTTTGGTAGATGTGCCGTACCATTGAAAACAAAAGGGGCATTTTTTTTTTTTTCCACAGAAATATTTCCCAGTGAAAAACGTCAGAACAATACAGGCCTTTTTCCAGCTCTTGAATTTCTGCACTGTCCTTAACCTCTCTCTGATTCTCTCTCACGCTCTGAAAATGGCACTCTTGGCCTCGTATGCACGCATTTTGCTGCACATAATTACATTTTCTACCCTCTGGTTTTCTCGTATTATTCCCAGACTAGAAGCGATTAGGGCTTAGAGTAGTGTACTTTGGTGCTTAGGAATAGGGAGTTAGGCTAAGTCCCTGTTAATATGATTTTTCTTTCAGACAGGCAAGTTTGTTAACATTCCTAAGAGGAAGAGAGTAAAATAAATCCTTCTCCTTTTCCCCCTCAAATAGCCACATAGAATTCCAGCTTTCTATTGATACAGGCTAAATGTCAACTTACCATGTCAACTTCATTTGGGTCTGATGTGTCTCCTTGTTGTGGATGGCGATACCACTTATAAAATCTAATATAAACCACAGTGTATCTGCACAAACTTGTTTATGCTTTTATCGGGGGTTTTCGTTTTTTTTCCACAACGACACTTACCACTTCCAGCACTATGCTACACCCAGGCTTAGCAAAAGAGGGTGTCATAAGAAGGGGAATCCATCTAAAATAGTCACCCGGGGGGCCACCATAACAGCCAACAGCTCCCAAGCCCCCGTCCATTCATCGTGCCCATTGCATAAGACCAGTTCTATCAAGCAGCCCAATGAAATCCTCATCCAATTAGGCACTGTCCACGTTTCCAAAAGGCCTTTCTCTCAGAGACTGGTGCTATTCAGCCTTCCCCGGCATGACATCAGGCCCTCTCTTATAGCCCCACTTTACGCTGCTGCTCCCAAATAATGAAAGCTGCCAATTAATGAATAATCAACATGTGCAACAAGCACATCCAGTGAGGAGTGACCACCATCTAATCTGCTGATTAAAACAGAGGAGGACAGAGATGCTCTGTTCAGCTCCCTCTCTCACTCTCTCTGCGTAACCACACACACACACACACACACACACAGTGGATGATTAGAATGATTTGCACTTTTGGTTTCAGAGCTGGTTGCAATACCCAGAATTTGCAACACAATACAGTACAGCAGCTGCCCTAGCTGTCCGCCCCTCACCCCTCCCCGTCTCACATATACATTTCCATAGGTCGCCTCACTATAGGAAGTTTTGAAAACACACAGTGTTGGGCTAAATACTCTCGCCTTAAGGCGTCTGGCTAGTTCAAACATGTACAGTACCATAATTGACCTCCCCCTCTCGAGGGGTTGCGCTACGGTCACCACATTCACTTCAATGGGTTTCCTCGACAGGTCCCCAGACACTGAGTTGGATCCGTGCCATCTCTTGAGCTAAGACACTGTTTATGTCCCGGCATGGAGCGCCGCAAGATGAAGGGAGGGGTCGGCGCTGGGGACCGGGGCAGGGCGAGGGTATGGGCGAGGGTATGGACGAGAGGGTCGCTGGTGCACTAGGGTCTGCGGCATGGTTTTAACAGGGGGAAATTGGAGGGAGGGGGAGGGGCTTGGGGTGAGTTTGGCGGGTGTGGTACTTGAGAGAGGGGTGTGACCAGCGTGTGATTTAGCAAGGTGGACATGAAGCATTGTTTTCCCTCAATTCCTTCTTCAAATTATACTTACTAAATAGGATGGATTATGTTTTCTATGATTCAAGGAACCTTCAGATTTCCCCCTCTGAGTGAAATGCTGCAATGTGGGCAACTGCACTGGGTTGGAGAGTGGACGAAAGGAGCAAGGGGGTCATGGGTAAAGGGTATAACTGGTGGCTGTTGAAAAACGCACTATTGACCAACGATATAACTGCAGCTGGAATACAACAACAACCGTAGCAACCGTTCCTTTCCTCGCCCATATTTTCCCAGCTGGTCCAGGGATGGGAACCAGCACCCTTAAGGTCACAATCCCGTTTCTCTAACCGTTTCTCCAGAGGTTGGAGAGAAGGTAGCGCTGTATTATGTCACCCCTCCCATCTCATTTCAGCCGGGCTTAGTCTTCATTGAGGTTACAATAACGGCCAATCTCAGTCTCTCATTGATGTTGCCTTGTTGCCCTCCTTGCTGCTACACTTTTCCTCTGGTGACAAACTGAAGCTCTGTATATGATTTACCTCTAGAAAAGTGGGATTTGTTGACTTAGTGTCTCAAACACTTTTTTCACTGGCACTGTGTGCGTTTTTTTTTTTTTTTTTTTAACTGCCTCACAGCCCACTGAGAGGGCGAGTTTAGACTTATCGTAGATCATAGATGTAGATTGCACGCTCACACACACTCACTGGAACACACACACTCACATACACACACATTCACCGCTCCCCCTGGGTACAGCAGTAGCTTTAACCCGAGGCCTTTGCCGCTTCCATTTAAAGATAAGTGTCTGTCTTGGTGACCCC
Organism: Hoplostethus atlanticus; assembly: GCA_034670405.1. Lineage (NCBI taxonomy): Eukaryota > Metazoa > Chordata > Actinopteri > Trachichthyiformes > Trachichthyidae > Hoplostethus > Hoplostethus atlanticus. The sequence continues at coordinate 8,989,104 of JAXDDX010000005.1, read as the reverse complement.
TGCCTTTTGACCTTCTGATACACAAGGAGGAAGCTTACAATCGGTGTGTGTGTGTGTGTGTGTGTGTGTGTGTGTGTGTGTGACTCAAACGCACACTCACACATTCTACCATATGTTCTTCACTTTCTCTCATCACCATCCTCCCGTTTCCCTGGCTCGCCTACAAATCAATGCATGCCATTTTTGAGAGGAGAGAGAGAGAGAGAGGGGTGGGAGGTGGTTGCCATATTGCACACGTTTTTGTTTTTTTTTCACCCAATACCCTGCGTGGAAAGAATGTGCTTTCTGCATTCCATGACCGAGCAGAGCTGAACAACTCCGCGTTAAGCTTTCGCCCAGCCCTATCAGCTGAAACGTACGGTGTCAAAGAGATCTTTATTGAATCAGGGGGTGTAGTTGACTGCAGGGACCTGGGAGCTGTATAGTATAACCGGGGTTTAGATGCCTTGCTCGAGGGCAGCTGAGTAATAATTTTAAGTTCTCACTATTGGATTTTCATTTTAACAAATCTAATCTTTTTTTGTGATATGCTGTAATGTTTTAGCCCCCATCTTCCCATTCCTCCTTCTGAGTAAAAACACAATGACGGCAGTCAGTCTGTAGTTGGGTCTTTGGCTGCATCTGAATCAGTGCTGGGGTAAAGTCTCTTTCTATCCAATCAGTTTGAAAACTGATTGCGATTTTCATACCTGAAACATGTTTCAATATTTGGATATTGAAGAAAAACACCTTCCTGGATTGTTTCGACTGGAAATGAATTGACCCAACCACGCTCTGACCCGTTACCCAGCCTGAAAGAGACCTGACACCAGGCTATCCCAGTAACTAGGTAGGATTACGTTACTGCCTGGTCCACATTTCTACCAGCATGACCCTGAACATATTGGCTGACTGGAAGCCTGTTCAGTGAAATTTACACACAGGACGTACAAGAAGCTATATGAATACAGATGCTGCAATCCATTTGCACAATAGATCAATATTGGCTTTTGAAATTGTAGAATGAGTTTCATTAAATCCCTCAGTACACAAGTCATGTGCCATGTATCTGTTTTCATTCAGTAACTTTTAATTCGGTGTTACACAAGGTTGTTGAGTCAAAACAATAATTTCTCCTACCATTTAATTAAATGTACATTTGTGAGTTTATCCGGTGGAATGTGTTGCACAGCGCTCTCCCAGCATTTGAGCAGACTGACTTGTCTTCCAGTATGCTGCACACATTTCTGTTATGTTTCTGGATACCCCACTATAAATAACACCAGCTATTTAGAATGTTTTCCCAATTAAGAGAGGATGGGAATTTATAGACCGGGGGCGAACGCTGCACAGAGACGCAACAGAGACGGGTCGGCAGGTAGACAGACCAGACAAATAGATACACAGACAAGTAAACACGCAGACAGACAGGTATAGGGAGATAGACAAGCAGACAGACGGACTGATAGACGAAACGGTTGCACAGGCAGGTTTAAAAGAATCAAACCGACTCCTCAGTTTGGCAGCGCAGCTCACAAGACACTCTTATTTCAGAGTTGGCCTACATACAGTATGTGAGGTTAAAAGTTTAATATTTCCATTTCCCACTCAAGGTGTCTTTTATTGGACACGTCAATACTTCAGGACCTTTAATATGAAGTTTGTGGCCTAAATCCCTTATCAAGTTCAGAAACATTCATAATGATGTTAAATGTACATAATTCTAGCACTGGAGAATTAAAAAAACATTCAGTTGCAATGTTTGTCTATAAAAAGTGTTTCCTCTATAACCCATTTATTTTAGAATCAGCACATTTACGTTGTGTGTGTGGTATTTGCCCCCCCGGTGGCATCAGTTGCAAACCTCCTGCAGCCTCTAAAGTCTTCTTAACATCCACCTTTGGTCCGCTGAGCCGCCCGGCCCCGGCCGCTGCTGATCCACCACCATTCACAAGTTGGAGATCTCTTCAGGGAAAATGTCGCTACAGTTTCAGTTAGGCTTTACTTTAAATAGCTCGGGTTGCCGGTGATCCCGGGCCTGGCCTTTAGCTTCTCCGCGGGACTTATCACCCGGGGATGTTAAAGCTGGACCCTTGCGATGTAAGCACATATGACCTGATTAAACCCTGGATTGACCAAGCATGCTGGCCCACCACTATTTGTCTGACCATACAGTCAACAGGTATGTAGTATTTATTGTAGTTGGGAGAGCTCACACCTTGCTCACACCTGCAAAGCCTGAGAAGACGGGGCTGTCATTGTCCCCAAACTATAGGCGAAGTTTCAATACAATATGGCAATTTTTTCCACTTCACGTACACACTCGCAAGTCTAGTGTAGTGTAACATCGATAAAGACAATACCCTTACAGTCCCACAAGCAGAAAAGTACATAGAAAAATCTCTGCTGAATTACAGTAAGTCATACTGTAAAAACACCTCCCAAAATGCCTCCTTCACTAAAAACTCCACGCAGAACGTCTTCGGTAGAGTGCTGCCTATTCTCAGGTGGTGGTAAAGATCTGTGATTCAAGGTAGCCCATTGTTAAGGCCCCTGCGTTTGAAGTCCACTTCGCTAACATTCTCCTTCATGCAAGCATGAGCAAAAAAATCACTTTAATTAATCCAGATGCAGTCACCTCACCGCTGGGTACAGCCGCCGCACCCCCCAAAGTCCCCCTTTCTAGTGTGTCGCCGCCGCCGCCGCCGCCCGGTGATTGTGCCGTTAAGGTCAGAGATGGTTAGGTTTCAGTACGCTGTTCATGTGGAAGGAATCAAATCAAAGGGCTCTGGGAGGGTCTAATCCCTGGACTGGAATGACTTTGATTGTGTCAGGGAGCAATTAAGCATAGGTGCGTGTGTTTGGTCAATATGTCAGTCAGGCAGAGTCCCTGTGGCACATGCAAGCACTCAGAAACGTTGGGTTTCAAGGTATTTTAATGCCGCATGGAACGCCTGAGCTTTTTCCCATGTTTTATCACACGCACATTCGTCGTTAACGCCAATAATCTTGGACAGCTAAGTATACATTTCTTCAATATGTTATTTAATGCTTAATATTTGGGTATAGATTTAAACTGGGCAAAACATTTTGGCTCCTGTCTCCACTGCAGTTAGCGAAAGCCTACTTATTGCCCCTTTTGGCACCAAGTCCTTGAAATATAACAAACATGCAGGTCTGCTAACACTAGTCAGCTCGTCTGTGGCTCCTAATGAGGAGCTGGTTGGAGATTTTAGGTTGATGTTAATTTGTTTTGGTTTTTGTTGTAAACTGTTTCTGTAAATAATGTGTAAATGACGAGCTGTCTTTGCATGCCAGCAGGCCAGGCCACACACATAGAGTGATACAGTAACACACACACACACACACACACACACACACACCTGACTCATTACAAGCAAAGCCCATTCAGTGGTCCTAATGATTGCAGTGCCAAGCTCTTTGTTTAGAACGCATTCATGGTCGGAGCATTATTTGCAAGTCCAATTTGGGAGGTTAGAAAACTCCCTTCATGTTTGGTTCTCCCAGCAATTTGGAAAGGGTGGCATTTTTTGGGTGCCCTGAATGGCAGTTTCATTATATCTGATCAGCCACTATTTTGAGGAGAACCCACACTTTGTTGAAGAGGGGGAAAAAATGCAGAATTTAAAGGTGCATTAAGTGAGATTTTAGCACATAGCACAAAATTGCCGTAAATGAACTGCAGTCTTGTTGATCAATACCAGTGACTCAACAATTACGTCAAGATGAGATTTCTTCCTTTCAACATGTATTTTCTGGCCTCGCAACACATTTTTGAGCCAAAAAATACAAATGACAAAGCAGCATTATTTCGATGAATTTCCTCTTCACTCGATGTCTCTGTTGGATCTCTGCTCTGATTGGCTAGCTTACTCGTCTTATTGTCAAAATGTGACTTTTAGATCTCTGTCAATTACAGGCCACTGCAAGCTGTTGATGGTGTTGCAATCCCTTGGTTGCCGATAGAGGTCAATAAAAGTAATAAGCTGCTTAGCGCCCCTTTAAACATTTTAAGTATTTCATTCTTTTATTATAGGACTGGAATATGACTTACTGTTTTTACACAGAGATGTTCAGATGTTAACTTACACCCACAATATGCTATCGTGTTGGATTGTACTTAAAACTGCCTCGTTTTTTTTAACTTAAACTATCATTAAACTATCATTTTTGCTGGCATCACCTTTGCCAGTGTAGTCGTGGGATTTATGTCCGTGCATCACTGCTTCATTCGATTGTCCAGTTGGCAGGGTACAGTCTGTTGGTGGTCTAGCCAGGGGGGCAAGAGTGGTCCTGTGAACGTCTACTGACTAGTTATGTAATCAGTCACGACTAGAGGCCGAACTATAAAAACACCAGTCGAGCTTCTCAAAGACCCTGAGAACCCCTGAAAGCAGGGCTGTCTCACACACACACACACACACACACACATACAGTATACACAAACACACACATGCACAGATACAGCATGCGCACACATGCAGCCACACCTGTATCTGCAAAAATGCCAACACACACCACAGCCACAGGGGCAGCCTGCTCGCAACCGCTACCGCAAACATCAGATAATATTAGCCGTCCATAAAACGGCAGATCATATTTTTGAAATACCAGTAGGGGGTCATGAACTGGTGTATAAAAGACCTTCATAGTTGTGAGCTGGAGCTGCTTGGCTGAAAATATACCCCGGGGTCTAACTTAAGTCCTGGAGAGGAGCCTGCAGTGTATTTCGGGGTCGGTGTTTACAGGTGTTTGTTCAGTGGCAGCTGTGCCAAGAGGTTAATAGGATACCCACTTTAAGAAGTTCAAATAGACTGAAGTCCGCGTTGTTGAATTTGCGGTTATTTTGACCCGGGGATGGCCGGGGAGGGAGGCGTCATAGAGTAGACGGGCACCTTTAAAGTCCCCCGAGGGTTGACATTAAACATACATTACACACATATACATACGAGGCTGCACGTAATACAGGGTGGGTGACTTCTACAATGCATACCTCTGTACCTCTTTCAGTCCATCATCCAAATAAAAGACAGATGTTTATTATGGTCCATGCACTTTACTCTCAGTAATAAACTAGCATAACACCACTATGTCATCACGGAAGGGCTCTGCACAAATTCGTGATGGTATATGAACACTCGTCTTTTCCTCGTGCGCAGTCTTGGTGGGACTCGAGCGCTAAAACGCAGTCACGCGAGTGCCGCCATACACGATTGGCTGAAGTGAATAAACCTTTTTCCCTTCGTTTTTATGATTTTGGATAGTTGCACTTGATTGGTGCACATCTGAAATCTTTTGCAAAGTCACTTTCAGGCCAAAAATAGAAGAAAAGGAGTAAAGAAGGGAAGCTACTTCTTTCAGTGCATTCTGAATGCGACTGGCCATTTCACTTACAGTGAGAATGGGTAAACAACCACTGGTCCCCTCCCAGCTGGTTCCTTGTTGATGTTGTTTACTGTGGGCCTATGTGGTTTAAGAAGTGCTCTGTGCTATATCTGTCTACTCAGCTCCTAGATTTCATGTTCCTCTCCTACTTTCATCCTCTTCCTCGCTCTCTCTTCCTCGCTCTTTCTCTCTCGCTGTCCCCCCCCCATTCTTCCTTTTGTAGTTTTCCGCTAACCTCGATCTGTCTGCTATTCTCCCTCTGCAGGTTCTGTTCTGTCCATCTCCTGTCAAAACTGAACCAGCTACGTGAACAGAGCGAAAGAATTGAGAAACAAAAACCATGGCTGTGGCCGGATGTCCGGATTATTTCTTGCACCACTCAAATTATCAGGTAAATGGCAATTTCCTTTCTGTGGCTTTTTCTTCTGTTTCATAGATTAAGATGACATCCAGAAAACAGAATTCACATGCTATTCCAGTAATCTTGGACAGCTCGGTCAGTGTTTGCGGGCATGAATTGCTAGAAACCAAACAACTAAGACTCCAATGTGTGATGTCATTACTCACAGGTTGTTTGTTTGGGCTTTTGCACCCGAATTAACTTTATTTAATAGTAATGTTGACAGTTCCAAACCAGAAAATATGCCCATATCTCCATGAAATTACACTCGGGCCAGTCACCGTGTCCAAAAATCGGCAGCTCCATGTAGTGTTTATAGGTGAGTTCACACAACGTCACAGATTACCAGATTAATAACAATAATAATAATAAGAAGAATGCTTTAGATCTTTCCTAGGTCACAGGAAAATGTCTTGGTCTGGGTTTTCACTTACCAGTTAAAGCATTAAGGACATGGATTGAGCTTAGTCCTAAACTAAAAACATCCTTTTTTGGAAATTTCATTGGAGAGATGCTTGTCAATCTATGACAAAGTTTAATCCATCTCAGCGAGGCCTGGCCGGGCCGTTTTTTCTTCTTTTTTTTCTGCATTGGCTGACACACACATACTTCATATATGAAACTATTGAACTTTGGTTAGCTGGATGGGATTGTGGAATTTGAACTCCCTCAAAATACAGTTTATTCATAGACACGACCGCTGAAGCTTTTCCTATGTATTTAACATGGAAAGCTTTTATAAACCCATACAAGAAGTGCTCAGCATACTGTGGGTTTTGGCCTACGGTTCAAAGAAAAGCCTAGTATGGTCAGGGCATGGAGGATTCAAATCACACCCTTCCTCCCTACTGTTCCTTCCTTTCCTAACCTCTCCTGCTCCCTCCTACATTACTGAGGGTGGAAGAAAAACTTTAGCAGATCAAGTGCCTTCACGTTATGACTCTAGAGCTAAGGCTGGGCATTCATCCGTACCTTTTCTCTTTTATATCTGGTTTATTAGTGAGTATACAGTGAAAAGTGACATGAAAGAATGGAGAAAGAGAGCTGAACTTTTATCCAAAATGCTCCACCGACCTTGTGTGCCTTGGCCCACTGAGCTACCAGGACGCCCTCTTCAAAGCCCTCCAAGTATTTGAACAGTGTAATCTATGGGTATAGTTTGTCCTTCTACAGTTGGAGGGCTCTGGGCATAGGCAGGCCATGGAGAAAAGTGCCCTTGCTGGATCTGAATGTACCTGCCACAGCCCATAGATTTAAGGCCTGGAGCCTGAATGAAGGTAGGGTGGGGGGGGGGGGCGAGAGTCAGTGAATGGCAGCGGCATGGTCATAACATTCCACTGAGGTGAACATGTGGCATTCACACAGCGCTGCTGGAGGGTGGGGGGAGGGGGTGGCGTGGAACGTGATGTAGGAGCGTTGGTCCACCAGCATTACAAAGGAATCTTGTTCATTTTGGCTCATACACCCCCAGGTGATGCCTGCTCTTTTCATTCTGCTTCTATGGTCTGTCCACTCATTCACACACACACACACACACACACACTCACACACTCACACACTCACACACTCACACACACATATACTCACATGCGCACACACACTCACAGACTGCAACCTTTATTTTGAAGGTTTTTTTTTTGGTTTGTTTCCACGTGCAGTGGAAAGCATATTTCATGATCCAAACCATTCAAGAGCCGCCCCATTGAGTCTGAACTGCTGGGGCACCGATGATAAAAAAAACACGTCTGCATGTCTTAAAATTTGGCTTCTTTGGTTTCTACAGGACCCTGACAGATCCTTTTTCTTGTTCAATTGAATTAAAAACATTTTTAACCATGGAGGCCTCTGTCAAAGTCGGTGCCTGTGAATGGAAAGTTGTGTTGAGATGTGTCTTCTGTTTGCAGATAGTTCAAGAGAGGTTGTGGCTCAGAGCCAGAACTGTGTCCTCACCACAGGGTGAATGGAGGCGCACCACCGTGCACTCTACCCTCCTTACTGCATGGGGTCACTGTATGGTGACAGCAAGTACTTTCTCTTTACTTTTCTCTTTACCCCCCTTCACGCTATTTACATTTTATGACTCATTTTTGTGAGCACCATTAGCCCGATCAGAAGCTAGTCTGCTGTCTGCTGGTGATTCATGACCTTTGACCTCTGAACTGAGGACAGAGCGCTCAGCCTGATAGAGTCCTCCAGATCTTCACAGCTTAGAGATACAGGCTTTCATGAACCTCAATATTCACCATTAGGCACTGTGTGTGTGTGTGTGTGTGTGTGTGTGTATGCTTGTATGCGCGTATTGGTGGAAGGTGATTGGTTAAATGACCCCGACTGACTCACAACAAATTTCAGTTGACAATGATGTAGTGGATAAAAAAGTGCTAAGATCTTTATTGCTTCATTTCTTTCATTTTTGCCATTGAGAAGTGATATCAAGACTCGTTTTTGTTCCTTTTTGAAACTACATGGTGACAGTTCACATACTATGCTGCTCATTGCAATGGATGAAATGTGTTAAAACATGGGAGGAGACACTAATGTTTTAAATTGTTTAGTTGCTTCTATTGAGTGAATCTACCGCACAAAATCATTGCAGTCTGCCTTTCGACCACCGGCGGCAGCAGCGAGCGTATTGCTCGGAGGTTGAGGCATCTGCCAGCTGATTTCATTACATTGGAGATTTGACGTATACTTGTCTTTAAGTCTAAAAGTGTATTTGTGCAAATGTAGCGCATTCAACCGCGGTGAATGTAGACAAGTGAAGGACTATGGACACCTGTTTGGATAAGTGAAATTATTTTTTCGTTATAGACCTCTCTGACTTTCGCAGATGCCCGAAAGGCTCCTGTTGAGGGGTTGAGGCTGAGGGGAAACTCCTATTGGCACAATGAAGCAGCACATAAGATGCCCATATAAAGAGCAATGTAAATATATTTTAGTAGGTTAGTCTTTGTTGTGCTTGCCATGAGTGCTCATTGCCTTTACACTGCTTTGTTCAAACACAGTCTTCTACAAGCATAACTTTCAAGTTACATTTAGATGTTTTTAGATGTTTTAGACCCTCTGTGGGGATCTACTTTTTATTTGGCCGACAAGGACTATTAGCCCATCCTTGGGCTTGATGTACGTACAGTACACGTGTGTGGCTACATACAGATATACAGGCACATACACACACATGTCTGTTTGCATGTATGGTGTTAGTGTTCAGGCATAACCTTGACTTGCTGAAAGGGGAAACCCATTCCGTGTTACAGTGCATAACTCTAAAGGAGTAACAGGGGAATTCCCGGGGAGGAAGATTTACCATGATAAAACGACAGCAGAAATTGTAGAGGTTGTATTGACACTATCTTATGTCTATTGTATGACAGCGACGGGTGAATGAACGATGGTATGTGTAAACCAGTGTGTGCAACGTTTGTGAGGTGAGACAGGAAGAAAGACGACAGCCGGTAAAACATTCAATATGAGACATACAAATGTCATAGCAAAACTAGAAGTCCATGGAGGAATATTGTAGGAATAATACGCTGGAGTAAAAAATCCCATAAAGTATGAAAAGGTAAACTCAATATTGAGTCACACTAACTATGCATTGCATCTTAATGTATGATGTGCTATATAAATAAAGTCCCTACAGGAATATTATACTGACTTTTGTTAGGGCATATTTGGATGAGAGCTGTGAGTGTGTTTGTGTTTCAAGTATTGCTTCAAGCCTCGCTAATGCTGTTTTCTTCTGTGCTCTCGAGGATTAGGCCTGACCTGGTCTTCTTGGCAAAGCTACCTGCAGTGGGCCTAGACGGTGTAGCTGGCATGTACTCCCCTAAAGCCTGAAGACAGGCCAGTAGATCACTGACTGTATTAAGGGCAGGACACTGGATAGAGAGGCTGTCCGTTACTTAAGCATCATTTTTGAAGATTTTGAAGACACTTACTGTGAGAAAGCGTGAGATAATCTGTCTGAATTGTCACACCGATCTCAAGCATTTGTGAAGGATTGTTTTAATTGGGCTAAAACTTAACAAGATCTTGTGGTGTATTACCGTCCTTCGATGGAGGCAGATCAGTAATCCTAGAAAACACAAAATGGCTTTTGTTTTACTTGAACTTTGCAATATGGATATTTCAGGAAAGATTAAAGGCTGCTGGTTCAGTAAGTAGGAGGTGGAACAATTCACAAAAGTCATGGTTTGGTACGAATCAGGGTATTGAGGTCACGGTTTGGAACGTTCTCACTACAGCATGAATTTATGAATTTATTGACACAACTGCCAGTTTAAAGTATAAATATGGGAAAGTTTTGCAGGCTCCGATATCCCACCTGATGATACAAATAACGGAAGGGTGTCAAACATGGCTGCCACAAACCTACATAAGTCCACAGTCCAGGCAATAAAAATAATAGTTGCTACTTATATTCACACTAGTACGCTTCTGTACAATCAACTCTGTTTATAATTAACTAGAAATACTTGCTGCAGTTTGATTGGTTGACAAAGCAACTCGTTAACAAGTTGTTGCTATGGAGCTAGCTAGCAATAGCCAAGGGCTTCACAACGAGTTGAACGCTTCCAGGTCGGAATGCAGTACGAATGCAGCAGCAACAAGTTCACGCCTGTTCTCTGGGGTTTGTCAAAAGCCATTCTGGGAAATGTAAAAAATCAAGGCAGGTTGAGGGAAAGTGGGTACAATAAAAGCCACATACACAGTCACGTGCATGTGTACACACATGCACCCAGGTCTCACACACGGTGTGCGTGGCGTAGGCCTGATGACTTGAACTGAAATGTGCAAGAATTTTATAGTATATACAACCGCCAGTCTATATAACTGCTGATCCAGGATAAGGTGGCGGTGCATTCCCAGTAGGAATCAGTAGCACAAAACCAACCCGAAGAAGGCTCTGCGAAACGCCGAAAGTGTTTAGGCTCCAAATAAATTTGAAATCAACTTTCAGTGCCAGCGTTTTCCGCAGGAAATGTGTTAGTCAAGTGGTAGGGCTGACTAACCTAAATACCTAAATAAAGAATGTGCACACTGCCATTTTTGTTTAACAATCATGGAAGGATGAATAAACATAATTAGAGTAACAAAATAAACTCGATGAAATTAGTTTGCATTGTTTTTGAAAACTCAAATTTGTATCAGCTTACTTGTTGGCTAATGAAGTATAGCAGTGAACACAAGAGAGGACAGCAGTGGAAAAGTCACTTGCAATGGCATGAAGGAAATCATTTTAGGTTGCGGACGGAGTTATACCGATGTTTTAGACTGGGTGTGCTGATATTGTAGCTTAACATAAACCTAAGTCGTAACAATTAACTTTAGTCACACGATGATGCTCCCCCAAAAATATGCCGCTCATTGGTTGTAATGTCGCATTTGGTCAGCAGATGTCGCGGTTGGACCCTGTATTCAACATGGCTATGGGGTCAATGAAAATAGACACTTAAATGATTTCAATGATGATTTTTTAAAGCTTTGACAGTCAAGGTGTTTTAGGTCTTTTATCAGCTAAACCATGAGTGTATTGCACTAGGCTACATTTTAAATCGCCAAATTTAAATCATCAAATCGGAATGGTGAATCCATCGCAAATTCCTGATGTATTTGAAACAATCCACTCCACTCAGTAATTACAGTATGATGCCCCCTGTTGAGACACTGTGTCCCACTCTTGGCTACTGGGTATGTGATATGTGCATTTTATGGCTTTAAAGGGTTGTTGGCACATTTGTAAACCTTAGTTTAGTTTTTGACTTATTTTGGGTTATTGCTGAAAACAGTGTCAAATGTAGGCCAGGACAGGTGACATTTTTGCAAAACGTAGGCTAGCAAGGCTAATGTTACTGCATTTCCAAAATGTGTGGTACCTTAATAAACCAGCTGGACTAGGGTCTTAAAATTTTTTATTTGTGTATATCTGCTTTCCCCCATAATGTTTTAGGTGATGTAGGCTCTCAAACTACATCAGATTGAGGTATTTAGCAATCCCCCTGGGAGGAGGATGTCCCGCACAACCTGCCTAGTCAGGAAGCCAGGGAACTTGAAATGAATCCTCTACTAGCTAGTTAAATGCTTCCACAAGCAAATTGAATTTGAAAAAATCGTGAAATGGTTAAAGCAATCTTCCAATGCAACTGCACTGAAAATAGCACAGCAGGAGAAGTAACATCTGAGCCATAAACTGGCCTGTAAAGACGACCACCACAGGCATTTGAGACATGCACAGTCCAACAAGGACCTAATGAAAATATTACAGTCTTTTAGTGACATTAGTACATGTACTCTTCTGACAAGCACAACATTAACAACAGCATATGTGATGAAGGACAAGGCAAAGACATTGTATTGATTGTCGAGATACAGGAAAAGTACTGGCCTCTTCAGTAGGAGGCTGAAAATGTGATTTCAACATTGCCGGTCTCCATATATGGCGTCTGCCCACCCACCCTCCTTTTCCAATTGCATCCTTCCTCTTCATTTCTACCTATAGGAGAGAAATCACTATATAGTCAGGCATCTCTAGCCCATTGCCATGACCTAATTTCTTCCTGCACAATCACTTTGACAAGGCTCCCCGTGGACAACAGACTAAAGGCGAGTGTTCATTGTATAACAGATAAAGTTCAAGAACCAACATTGGTACAAGCTTGTGATCTCATTCTGGTTAATCATGTAACAAGGGACTTACACTTGCCCTCTTTGGTTCATGTATGTTGTAATAGGGCTATCCCTGTTACCACGCCGTCAGCGAGCCTTGAAGTAAGTCTCCTATGAAAGACTGAGCATGGATGCAGGTTAAGAGTAAAATTTCCACATCATTGTTTTCTCTGAGGCTTTCTAATAATATCCAGAGCAGGGTAAATTTAGCTGGAATGGAAACCACATTGTCTTACTTTTAAACTTTAATTGAAGTCGTCTTGCAGTTGGAGTCCAGCCTTTAGCTGTTCCTTGCCAGCCAAGTCTGATTCATAGTCAATCCCCGGTCAAACATTTAACCTCAGTCTGACCTCTTCTAAAGGCGTAGCTTTGACATCCGACTCACTCTTTTCCCTCTTGTTTGAGGCCCAACCTCTAGACCTTTCTGTCTGTCTTGCTTTCAAAGCCTTAACCTCCTCCCCGGCCCTTCATTGACCCCTTTTAAAAAGCTGAACCCTCAACCCCCTGACTCCTGCTTGAAGTTCCTTTTAACTTCATCAATATGAAAGGGCCCTTATATGCTCCTTGTCAAAACTTGGCCAATCCTCAGTCCTGTGTTGACCCCTCTCCAAGAACTTGAGCAACATGTGTGTGTGTGTTTGTGTGTGTGTGTGTGTGTGTGTGTGTGTGTGTGTGTGGTGCCCATGTCTTTGCCTGTGCTTGTGTGTAAAAACCGAGACACAAAATGAGAAAATGCAAGAACAAGGATAAAAGAAAGAGAACATCTGCGTCTTTCCACCAGACAAAACACATTTTTCAGCTTTTCTGTGTCATCTCATTTAGTCTCTCTACTGTCTAGCCTCAACCCTATAAGCTTCACTAACCCTATAACCCAACGTTGAGTAAGTCTATGGCTGAGAATTATGCTAAATGGCCGGTATCTATAGTGCTCAAATCCCCAAAGTTAACATTCTGTCAATTGTCTATACGGGCATCAAAGCTTGTCTGGGTTTGGGGGTTTTGTTGGTATTGTCTACAAAAGAGATCAAGGTGTGCTTTAAAGGTCTGCTAAGTCCTTTGGATGGTGGTGGTGTGTGTGTGTGTGTGTGTGTGTCTGTGTGTTAATTCATTTACTCCCAGACAGCCATGCAAAGCAGCATTCAAGACCAGTATATGGTGTGACCGGGTCCCTAGGTTGTTGCTCAGTAGGCGCTGAACCATGGCCATCCCGTCCTGAATACACACACACACACACACCCAGATGCACACACACCCAGATGCACACTTTTTGCTGTACTATCCCGCCAACCAGCATCCCAGTGGCGTTTGGGTGACTGGGTAGGGATCAGTCACAGTCTGGTAGTTGGACCCCCAAGACGGTTCGCAATGGCATGGGAATAAAAACGGGGCTGACACGATGGTTATGTCATTTTTTTATTGAAAATTTTTTAAGTAGGGTAGTCCCATTCAGATCAAAAATCTGTTTTCAATCTGGCCAAGAAGGCAGCAGCACAAGACAATGCAAAGACCAGACAATACAATGTAATAATTGGATGCGGTTGGGTTAGTTGGTATAGAAAAGGGAGGGGGGTGGAGGGTGGCGGTGGACAGAACCATATCCCGACGTTACATATCCAGCTTAGTCTACATATAGGCCGACACCAGAGGGGAACTCTGGAATGACTTCTTCTTCACCATACGTAAAAGCCAGAAATTTTGGAGGCAAAGCATGGATGATGTATTTGCAAGCCTAGCCCTTGTTTTGAAGAATGGAGACATCAGAGAGGGATTCTGCTTCAAGCCTGATTCTCACAGTGAGTCGCTTCTCTTTACGTCACTTGATGAGTCCTCTGTTATTGAGGTTAGTTTGATTGTCAAAGCCGCTATGTGTCGGATTTTCAAAAACGTGCGTTATAATTGGAGTAGGCTACTGAAAATCACCGTTACAGTTGCTCGGTATGAACTGCTTTGCATCAGAAATGGTGGACGTTGTTTCTCCTTCCTGCTGGTTTGGGAGCGCCGTTCATCAGTCCACTAAAAGACCCTGCCATAAGGGTCTATAAGGATTAAGGATATAAGGATTATGGCTGTAATGTGTCGCAATGTGCTATCACGTTTGATTTTGGTGTAAATTATCATTCTCGTCACTGAGGTTCAACAAAAAAGTGGCAGTACCATCTTCAAAGAAATAATATCGCTCAATTTAAGAATTCACAAATGCTATTCTCATCATCTAGTGATCTTTTTATTTGTGAATATGGATAAATCTCTGTAAAAACAAAATCAGAGAGCCAATCTAGGCTCGCAGAGACTCAAATCTGTGATGATGTACAGCATCCCGGAGTACAGCCTGGACCCGCTTCATTGAACGCAACACTGAATTTCTGGACTCACACAATATACTGTATGTGTGTGAACTTTTACATGTAAATAAGTGATATATATTACAGTATAGGACAACTAGTTACAAACCAAAAAAATCCAAGCTGACCTAATGTAAAGGAATACCATCTATCATAGTGAAAACTCATAGTGAAATAATCCAAAAGGGAAAAAAAAAGATCCATCTCCACTTACATAGCATGTCACTGCTCTCAATGAGGCAGAACAAGCAACCACAGTTTTTATTGCTGCATCAGAGGAGGTCTGGTGTGTGTGTGTGTGTGTGTGTGAGAGAGAGAGAGAGAGAAAAGAGAGACAGAGTGTGTGTGTGTGTGTCAGTAGTAGTAGTTTTGATTCTTTTAACAAAGGGAGCCAAGTACAGTAGTCCAACACAGTACGTTCTGTTCCCACTCCCGCTGTTAGGCCTAGCAAGGAACGCCAATCTGCTCACGTACACACACACACACACACACACACACACACACACGGACCACTCACATTTGTGCTTTTTAGTAGTTGTTAGTGCAGGCAACAGAGAAAATCAGGTTCAAATCAATATTTTTATTTGTGCATAAAAACCCTAGATGTCAAGGGTGGATTTCAAAGTCACTAGCACATTTAAAAAACATGAAATAAAGACTGACCTGCCCAAAATCACAGGAACAACCTAGTATGTGAATTGTGTTTTATGGTGGATTTTCTTTTAAAGTACGGAGATATGATGTGTTTTCTTTTTTCTTTCTTTTTTTTTTTTTGTTTTTGCTTCTCTCTCTCAGCAGGACAATGTAGACCGGTCCACCAACCACAGACAAGCAACTGATCTAATTGGTCCAGGCTTCCAGCAGTCAACCAATCGGAGCTCCCCTAGCCATCAAGGTCGGTGTTCAACATCCAGTTGTTTTTAGATTTCACCAATCTAAACTCTTCCATTTGTGTTTCCTCGTTGTCTTTATACTTACAGTATATGGTATGGATTTGTTTGATGTAGGCCTGTCAAATCCCTTTTGAAATGTACACTAGCATCCGTGTTTGTATTGAATTACATATTAATATTACATTTCAGGACTTGATACTGCTGTGTGTTATTTTATTACTGTACAATATGTAACATAAGCCTGCTGTGTATGCTCTGTTTGAAATTTCAAAAGGCCATACAGAAGCTGGTGGTGGCTTACTGTGTGTGTGTGTGTGTGTGTGTGTGTGTGTGTGTGTGTGTGTGTGTGTGCCTCGCCTCAGACGCCTTGTACAGTGCAGAGAGCGACTTGCTCCCCATTATTCTCCACTGGGCCGGAGGTGGGGGGTGATAATATATATTTGGGTCTTCCGCTGTAAACATTTCAGCAGTTCAAAGGGTGATCTGCACGGACACGGGGTGCCATTATAATTACGCAGTCTATCTAATTGTGCCATACAGTGTTCATCCATGACAATCGGAGCATGAGATTTAAGCACAATATTGGCCCAGCATGGGAGGTGAGGGTGGGGAGTCCGCGAGGGCTCAACGAGTGAATGAAAACGCTTGGCCCCCGGCATGGGAAATAAATGGAGCAGAAATCGCATTGTCATTTTTCAGGATCGGCCCGCATAAAGGGAACTGAGGAGTACAGGATAGAGGGACGAGTGGAGATGACTTCCAGTGATTGGGGTAGTCTAGAAATGTCCTGGTGGATAGAGGTATTCAAAATATATGGTTGAAGGAAAATGTAATGTAACTATTCTTAACTTTGGTTATTTTCTGGTTTTGTTTCCAGTGTTTTATTAAAAGTCCTATTTCGACAGATACCCATCT
>JAXDDX010000005.1:8962500-8967500 GCA_034670405.1 Hoplostethus atlanticus | reverse complement strand
TGTATGGACAGATGGATGGACAGATGGATGGATGGATGTATGGACGTATGGATGGATGGGTGGATGGATGGATGGACGTATGGATGGACAGATGGATGGATGGATGTATGGACGTATGGATGGATGGGTGGATGGATGGATGGACGTATGGATGGACAGATGGATGGACGTATGGATGGATGGATTTAGTTTTTTTTTCTCTTGAAGGTTAGGTAGATATACTGTGTCAGCAAGTAAAGAGTTATTCCCTGACTTGTCTATTGCAAAGCCTCAGAGGTACCATCCTACTATTCCTGCTCCATTCCCAAACTCCGGACCACTGGAAGCCGTTATAGAAGCCTCCCATGCTGTATCGGTCCTGTATTAACACTAGTGTCATTTGTATAGGTAATAGTATGCTTTTCCAACAACAGTTCCTCTTGGAGGTGGACACTTAAATTAACACTAGCCACCAGTCAAATGCTGCTAGCTATGGCTGGTACGTCTCTCAGCTCTATTCCTTTGCGACTTTTACTTGTCGCCCTGGAGGTTGAGCAATAGTTCAGCCAGCAAAAGAGAGACCTTTCATTGGCAGACATATGCCACGCAATCCATCTCACCATAGTATTTGGAGCCAAAACCCGTTGCTGTTAAGCAACAGCAGCACGGCTCCAAACCGTCTCTATCAACTAGTTACATCTGTAGCTCTGTCTGCTCCCAGCTGCATGAGCTGCCCTGATATTTTAAGAGGATCTAATTAATGGCTGTAATATTGTTAGGCCAGGCGTGCCATGACCGCTGTGTGTTTGGAAGGCATAAATAAAGGTGTTTATGTCCACGCATGTGCCTGCCAAGGCCAAGTAGCTGGCGTAACTTCTATTTTCTCGTCCAACTCCCGTCCCGTGTGTGTGTGTGTGTGTGTGTGTGTGTGTGTGTGTGTGATCCGTCAGCCTGCCTCACATCTGGGTTTGTGACGTGGTACCTTTGTTTGCCTGATTGTGACATGCTTATTTGTGTGCGATCCTGTGACTCATTGTGACGCACAACTCTTATCTGTGTGTGTGACTGTGTGTGTTGTGTGTTTGTGTGTATGCAAACAGTTCAATCAATCCCCACCAGAGGCCAATGTAGGTCAGGTTTACTAGGAGAGTTATTTTCTCTCACTCGCTTGAGGGTAGGTGTTGTGAGAATACTTGATAATTGGGATGTGATTTTTCAGGCTTTTTCTTTTTTTCAGGTTTTATTTGGACATATACTCATTTCTAATTCTGATTTTTTTGTCCCCTGCATACCCCATGAAGTCCTCATTTTATTGTGCTGTCCTACAGAGAAGACACTTTCTTCTTTCTTGCTGTCTTGTCCTGCATTCTGCCCATAGCAGGCTGTGTCCTGTGGTGTCCTTAGCCTTGTATCCGGCCTTGTATGCAGGCTGTGTCCTGTGTTATATAGCTCTTTAGCTCTCCAGGCTATCTATAAGTAGCCGCTCCAGCTTACCTGTCACTATTAATACAGACAGATTAACCACCAGTGATTCACAGGCACCTGATACAGCTACCTGACACGTTTTCAGGAAAAGCTCTTCAAGGGTCACAGATTAGTTTTAGCACCTAGCTCTAGCAACTAGTGCTGGAGACGGTGGCGCGAGGCAAAGTTGCACTACTACACCCAGGGATGGAAATGTTGCCTTCTACCTGGTGGCTAGTAGTTTTCACTCGAGCACATTTTGTTTGGTGAAATTCCTGCTGCAGTGTCTTGGAGCAAGCAACTGAATCCTTACCGTCCTTGCGTAGCTGACCAAACAAACAGTTTAAAACCAAATGAAAACAAATGATTCTAATGTTAACTTTCCACGGAGCAACGGGACTGTCGGCTGCTTTGGAGAGGACCTTCACACCTACCTGACGGGACCCTCCCAGAGGGTGACAACCAAGACATGACATTCATGTTCTAGACCCTTGGAGAATTTCATGTAGGCCTGCATACTAAAAGTTGAAAAATGGCTATTGAGATGCTTTTGTGCATTCATTCATTCATTCATTCATTCATTCATTCATTCATTCATTCATCATCCACACACACTAGAGTTTCTATAGCTGGAAAAGTTCATGGACAGACACATGTTGAATAGAGCAGGAGCTCCCACAGAAAATCTATATGGTAGCCTACCTCTCTACTTCCTAAGTTTTTCATTCATTCACTGAAAAAGACTCATATTCACTCAATATAGTTCTGGCAGACAAAATCAGCCAGAAGGATGCAGCAGAATAACTGAAAGAATTCATAATGTCTTATAACATTAAAGTAGAATATTGCTCTTGATATGAAAGAGGCTTCCTAACAGCTGTACAGCACCAGAGCTATTGATCTATCATCAATGTATACCGGTGGGGTCCTTGAAGGCATCCCAGGGGGTCCCCAGCAAAATGAGAAATAGTTTATTTTCACTGTGATTTCATTCACTAGATGTAAGCACAATGAAAGAATGTATAGGGATGATTATTCTGATCAGAGAGGTTTCTCTATCTCCACCTAAAGTATAGATAGTTATATAAATCTGTACTAAACCATATCTAAACACAAAGCTCTTCTCAGATTGGGTCAAATGCGGGCCCTGGCCTAATACCCATTTGGGGGGCCTTCAAATGAGAAAGCTTGGGAGCCCATTCTCTGCACAGTACAGAGCTTGTCCCCCCCTAGTGGTTTTCCTGCGTACTACAGTGTGGTCGAGGGCTCTAGATAGAGGGATGAGATGTGGTGGTGTACTTATATAGCTTTCCTGTTCATAATGAAGAATTATTGAACATAAGATTGAGTCACCGCTACAGACTGTGATTTAGAAAGTACGAAGTTAGGCTCCAAGTTTACCCAGATTCATAAAAGTTTCACACCGAGAAGCAATTAGATGCGAGCTTCCCTTCAATTGAGCTCACTTCAAACTTTGATACACCAACGCTCCTGAAGTCAGTTGAAAAATTCACTTCATGAATATGAATCTGCCTGGAGTTCTTCAAAAGGGGCTTTGAGGAAAGATTCCTCCTCTGAAAAAGAGACTTCGACATCCTGCTTTTTAAAGACTTTTAAAGGCAGTGTGTTTGATACGTGCGGTGCGGATTTTTCGAGTGGATGCTTAGAGTGCGGTGCCTTTTCCGTGAACTCCAGTGGTAGGGAGTTGAAAACTGTTATGGGCAGGTTTGTGCTTGTCCCAGTTATCCCTGGAGATTTGGCTCACAGGGCAGCACAATGTACGTAGTCAAGACAGTCTTGCTGATCGAGCACTCCGGCAGAACTGGTTACCGATGGTGCGTGTGTGTGTGTGTGTGTGTGTGTGTTTTCTCTCTTCTTTTTTTTTTTTTTAGACAGCCCAGGGTTAAGATGGCACACCACGAGTAAAGAGAGGTCAAGGGTTCACATCCCGGGCCACGATGAAATGAGTATAGAAACTGAAATAGAAAATGGGAAAGTCCCAACAATACCCAGGGACTTTACCTTTTCTCTCTTGCGTGCCTCGCCTGTTTGAAACCAAGGCAGTAGACTCAAAGTACTCTCATGGGAGTTTCATTTTTGTTTTATTGTGATTTTTTTTCCCCCCCCGGTCTTCTGTGCTCTCTTCTGCTTTGTTCAGTCAGTGCTGTTATGTCGACTGTTCAGGTCTCAACAGTTTTGTAACCCGCTGCTCTAGCCTGCATTACATTTGTAGGCTGCCAGTGGATCCGGATTTAAACATGTTCCTCTCCGCCTCTCTTATATTCAGACGGTGATGAAGACTTGGGATCCATGGCGAATGACATTAAGCGGCCATACTCTAATACTAGTTTCTGTCAATGCTTGTCTCTTCCAGAGGATGACGTCGATTTAGAAGCCTTGGTGAATGACATGAACTCCTCACTGGAGAGCCTGTACTCCACCTGCAGCGGTCAGCAGCCAGAGTCCGCCCCACTACTGCACAACGGCCAGACCTCCTCCTCCTCACACCACCACCATCATCTTCATCACCATCATCATCACTCGCAACACAA
This sequence comes from Hoplostethus atlanticus, assembly GCA_034670405.1. Classification (NCBI taxonomy): domain Eukaryota; kingdom Metazoa; phylum Chordata; class Actinopteri; order Trachichthyiformes; family Trachichthyidae; genus Hoplostethus; species Hoplostethus atlanticus. Next base: position 8,963,505 of record JAXDDX010000005.1, on the reverse strand, counting down.
CCAGCCGCGGCAGGGTCAGCACTTGCACGCGCTCAGCCCGGAACCACCCTCCTCCTCCACAGACTCCCCCCAAACCGGTCTCCGACGGTCACAGCCCATGCACATCCTCGCCGTCAGGTAGGTGCACGTAGAAACTGTACGCATAGAGATGCACGCGCTGAAAGACGCACGTGCAGGTTTAACAGATGAAGGTCAGATGAAGTCGCTCCTCTGACAGGAATATCATCCTTTGTCCAATTCAACTGAACTCTAGAGGGAGCCATCCAGGTTAGCATGAATGACAGCCCTCAGGTCAGATGCACAAGTACACATACAAACACCCTTTCTGGAGTGGCATCATGAGGTGAGATGCTTCCCACCAACCCGGGGTAAGCACCGCAGTGAAGTAAATGGCAAGCTTAACCGGCTGACCTGGGTTCATGCTGACATGCATCTGCCCTGCTGAAGCGTCCTTGAGCAAGACACTGAATCCCTTGCTTTCACCTCTGTGCAGTGGGGGCAGGCCGAAAGAGAATAGCCATCCAGGGATCAATAAAGAATCACAAGAGGCTGTGGCTTTGCAGTGTTTTTGGGCACAACGCGAAAGGACACAGTAGAAAGGACAGCGGTAGAAAAAAAAACGCTCAGTATGTTCAATAAATCTTTTATTTGTAATCAAAATTGTAATTGTAACAATGAAATCTGTTAATCTACTGCCAAGCACTGTAGTTCTTGAACAGCAGCTAAACATTCTGGTTGCTAAGCAACACAAAAGTACCGCTGTGAGTGGTGATTTTTTTACAATACCTGCCTCAGCAGATCAGAACTGAAGACCGAAACAATCCTTTTCTAATATTTAGATACACATATAGATAAAGATACATGTACATGCACACACACAGAAGAGACAACATATGTATGGCACATCTTTACTATAAAGGCACACACATTTGCATATCTTGATAATTGAGCACGGCGTTTCACCCCTGCTTATTATCTGTAGCCCCTGAGTGACCCATTCCCTCC
>JAXDDX010000005.1:8955000-8960000 GCA_034670405.1 Hoplostethus atlanticus | reverse complement strand
AAGGCCTTCCTGAGTGGGAAAGTTGTTTTTTTATCAGTGGGAATGAATTACTAGCTGTGGCATAAATTCAGCACAAGGTGGTAAATCTTGGTTCATATGGTAAATAGGTCAAAGTTTAACGTCTCACTAAGTACTTATGTGTTTTCTCTTGAATTACTGGCTGTGACATAAATGTGGCTCTATCTTGGTAAATCAGGAATGTCTGGTAAATATTCAGAAACCCAAGTTATTAGACAGAGTGACCTGCTTGGAATGGGAATGTTGTTGGTTTTTGAATTCCCAGATGGTCCATTAAGAGTAAAGGTTAGACCAGGAAGTGTGTGTGGGGGGGGGGGGGGGGTGGCAGCTTAGCAGTGGAGGTACAGTACATCTTGTTCCAGAGGTGGGGATCTAAATGGGAAAATGCACTCTAAATCAGAATTCCCATATTATTCCTGTGATTTTACAGCAATCGATATAGGTGAACATGTAAGTAAGTGACGAGTAAAAAAACTCCCCCCAACTCCTACCAACTTTCCTTTTAGCCTCTCCACGATATCTGGGCCTACTGACTCTGCCTTTGACATTGATGTCAGTTATGGCACCACATCACAGCAGTGCTGTTTCCGATATCCAGTTGGGAGCCAAGATGTTTAGTGAGAGCGGAGATTAATGGAGCAGGAAGGCTGCAAATTTTTGTCTTGAAACCAAAAAGATGTGTCTGCACACTCACACTTCACACGGAAACATTCAGACGCTGCTGTACATGATATTCCGCCAACATTTCTGTTCTTCTCTCTCTGAGTGAGTAGAGATTTGAAAACAACTGTTTAATTGAACAAGGTATTTATGCCCAAACTACATTGTATTTTCATTTTGTCAGTCAAAGATCCATCCAGCGCCTCACCCTTCTTCTTCCCTTAATAAGATATTTGTCTGTGCTATGTGAGTTTGTGTGCTATCTTAATTTTTCCCATTGTAGTAGTTCTCAACTTGTTTCAACATGTTTTTTTTTTGTGTTTTCTTATTTTTTGACCAGTTTTTTGTTTTATGAAGTTCAAACAAAAGAGTTTTATTATATTGCCAGTGCTTGATAGTAAAAAGCAGGGATGGAACAGGAAGGGAAAGAAAGCGTTTTTGCCTCATGTGCTGTTGGCTAGCATGGCCATACATCTGTTTAGAATGTACAAAATCTTAAACGTGGCTATAAAGGTAAACCGTGGCTAGCGATAGGAAAAAAACAGAAAGTTGTTACTGTTTTTATTTTGCACGGACCACCAAACCTTTGCAATGAAGAGGTATCGTTGAAAAAGAGCCATGGAAAATCGAATTCCTGTGTGTGGGTGTGTGTGTGTGCGTGCGCGTGTGTGTGCTGTGCATGGATCTATGCATATGTGTGTGTGTGTTTGTTTTCTGGGTGCATATGTGCGTGTTTGTCTTTGTGAGTTCTGTAAACTATTTACAGCATTGGCAATGTCTGTCCATTGTGATGGCAATGGAAAGTATGTCTCATTGTGGTTGTTCTTCGGTGGAAATTCAATTCAGCACCTTTCCACTGAAAAACCCTCCCGCTGAGCCGTCTCATCACACACATGTTCCTCCTGCTTGGGGTCCAGCTGTGGAGGCACGGGGGGGGGGGGGGGGGGACAGTAGTAACGCTGCTGTCTTGCAATCACACATGCCTCCAGTTAGTGGTTCAAATCCTATGAGGAGTGGGTGATCAGGGCTTAACAAGAGGGATGGTAAGGCAGGTAAACTTCTGCTCCCCGCCACCTCCTGCTACATTGATCCCTGACCTTGAACATTTGAAACATATGTGTACTGTTTTGTGCCTGTCTCCGATTTTTTTTGTCTCTGTCTTCATCTCTGTCTATCCTGATCTCTTTTTCACAGACTGTCTCGATCTCCCCGTCTCTCTCTGCCTTCCCAACCTCCGGTCCAGCCAGCCAGCCAGCCAGCCAGCCAGCCTGCCTGCTGTTGAAAAGTTTCTCTGTTTAGTTTACTGAATTTTCCGACCTCCGGGCGCTTTCTGACAGACTCCCATACTTTGGTCCCGCCATTCCTCCTTTCCTTGCTCCCTGGCCCCATGCGCAGGAGGCACGCAAATGCAGTGCAGTTTGCCGACCAGGGCTGTCAGGGATCACTGAGCAATCTGTTAGACATGGCCATATGACTCCCAGATACCTCCTTTCTCTCTCTCTCTCTCTCTCGCTCTTCTCTCTCTCCCGCCATGTATCCACTCCTAACCCTGCTCGCTGTCATCTTAGCTCTACTCTCTCAAAAAAGCAAAAGTTGAAATAGATGCACAAAAAAGTTGAGTGATTTGATATCGAAGCAGCATTTATATCACTGCACTTTGTAAAATGCAGTGATATAAATGCTGGTGCTCTTTAGGAGATCAAGTTCAGGTTCATACTGTCTAGGTAATGCTGCAGTAGTTTTCTGATGTCATTGCAGCAGGCTTGTGTGCCAAGATTGAAAAGGCATTTCGGATAGAATACTAACTGAATCTCTACATACGAGTCTATTGCACAGGCTCTGACATCAGCCCACGCTCTCCCATTTAAAGATACTGATGCTGAAATACAAATTACTGGGAAATTGGTTAAGTGCTGTGAAGTATGCCCACCTAACGGCACAAAATTCCAAGGCTTTTGTTTGAGCCCAACTGCTCACACTTAATGGGAAATCAAGTTCTGTCTTTTTGGCTCATACCATTGCGAAAAATACCAGTCCAAACTAGCAAGAATGCATGTTGACATTTGGGAAGTTTGGGGTACTGCAGGATTGGTAATGACATCAAACCAGGAAGCCGTTATATCTTTAAGTGTCTGGTCCACCGGTATTTTCAGAATAAAGGTGTGCAGAGATTGGTACATGATGTCTGAAGAGTCCTATTGCCTGCCCATGATTACCACAATTACCTAAAGAAAATGATGTATTAAATCATCCCTCTTCTCTACATCTTTCCACAGACAGTCAAATTCAGAAACCTTAACTTTGGCTACTGTTTTGTCAAACGAGCGGCTTGTGCAGCCAGAATACCAGGAGGTCAGCGTATGTAAACCGTGCTGTGGGCAAACCCTATAGGAAGCCATAGAAAGCGAGGCAGTTAGCCAGTACATCCATTAATTTTCAGTCTAGGTTCTTGACAGCCTGTCCTCAGTAGTGCAATAGAGAGGACTGTTATATACTGACTTGGACACTGTGTTTCCATAGCTGCTCCAACAGTTCCTAGTGGGGGAACACTGATTTGAGCACTGAGTTGCCAGGATTTTTCAGATTTACTGTACTTGGACTGGATGTCCTGTACGCTGATGTCCTGTACTGTATGGTATGGCTGGATCCCCTCCCCTGTCTCTCATTATCTGTGTCTTCGTCTGTTTCTTTATTTCTTGACCTATATGTCACGAGTGTTTGTCAGCCAATACCTCCCCATCCCACTTTTTAGTTCAGTTAAAATTCTTGGTGAACTTCAATAAAGGGGGAGGGATGTGCACTATGTCTAATGGCATCTGAGCTCACTGTAATGTGTTGATGCTTATTTACACGCGATGAGGTAAGAGGCTTAAAATAGCGCATTGTGCCAGACGAGCAGTGGAGGCGTGGTTGGCACTGCTTACTACTGTTAGCAAATGGGCTCTCGCTCCTCGGTGCCAGCATTGTTGTCTAGTTGGAAAAGTTTGAATAAAAGTTGCCACCGCATGCCGCATTATGCAGGCTGCAGTGAACTTGCAGGCAATCCTCCTCAACAAATAATGAGTTTGTATCATTGTGCAGCCTGTTGACATGTGGAACTCGACGTGGCTACCATCATCGTTATGACAGGCTAACGAAAATTGGACTAGTCTCTGTGTATCTGTAAAAAAGACAATGACAATACTAAGTATGCTTGGGAGCACTGAAGCTATCTGGTGGCTTTATTTTAGCAGTTACATCCAAAACCCAACATATAAGTATACTATTCTACTATTTGCAGCCATGCACATGACCTGTACATGATCCTGTATATATCTTGAACAAGGATAGATGCTAACAAGCCACAGTTGCACGGTCGGACTGATGTCTGTATGTGTGTTACCTCAATCTGTACATTTTACTAGGTGATATTTAACAATGTACATCTGCATATGCTGCACATATTTGACATATTTGACACATTTCTGTATATTTGCTCTCCCATAGTGGGAATAGCTATAATGCACAATGTGTGTAAATCTGTGAATGTCTTTATATATTTGTTAAGCGGGTGTGATTACTTGTATCGTCCTCAGTATCTCTTCTGTCTTATTCTTATCTCAATCCCATTCTTTGCTGCTGCAGTGACCCAGTTTCCCCACAGGGATCATTAATGTTTCAGCTGATGAGAATGGTGGTGATCACTTTACCACCTTTTAGCTCCCTCACCTCTCTCTGCATGGCTTTGACTCTAGCTGCTGCAAGGAATCGTCAAAGCTGTGATCACTATCAAGTTATCATTGCTGTCAGTACTGTACTCTAAAGTGCACGCTACCAAAGTATAATCTGAATGATGGGCTACACTCCATTCAACATGGCAGTTGTACTTGGCTAATGGCTAATGGCTAATGAAAAGAAAGAAGTAGTATCGCAAGACTGAGAATGATGACAAGTAGCCTTCCATTTTAGTATTGGATTCGTGCTTCCAACCTAAAATGAATCTTTAGAGTTGTAATCATTACTGTTAGGCTTGAGTAGAGCTGTAAATTTACCCTCAATATGAGTATTGAGGACCATGAGTGGCTCTATGAGCTTTTATTAGGTGACTCATTCCTTGCAAAGACAGACATAACAAGAGAAGCATGATGCAGTAGAAAGACAGACAGCCTCCTTTCACATCACAGCATGGGACTGTCACTAGCTGCAGGAAGGACTCTTTAATGTTGTCATCATCACCCCAAGATCTGTAAGCATGCTGTACTGCTTCCTCCCAGTTGCTGCAATAATCATAATGGCAGCCCATACTTGCAGCTAAAAGGAATCTTTAAAGTCATCATTTGAGA
>JAXDDX010000005.1:8947500-8950000 GCA_034670405.1 Hoplostethus atlanticus | reverse complement strand
CAGCCAGTGGACCGATTCCAGTGTGTTGCCAAAATCTTGCCACTGATGTCATCCTTTGTTTGCCCATTTGTGCCCCCCCCCCCCCCCCCCGCCCCTTCCCCCACTATAATTGGACAATGGCTCCAAATCACTAGTGGCCTGAAAGGACATTTGCTGCCCAGGGTCTGCTGGCAGTCAGCCGTGGTGCACAATTAAGCATCCGCTCGCAGTTTTACTCCTGTTGGGGAAACATTTGTCTCCGTGGGGGGGTGATTCTCAGTAGGTAGCTACAGTGAAGGGAGGAGAGACGATTGTTGCACATATAACCCTAACTTGGTGGGTACCTTATACCGAGAGTCAAAAAATACATTGCTCCGTCATGGGAATCAAATGATATGATTAAGTTAACACGATCACAGGACTCTTTTCTACAGCGTAGGGACTTTGTAGGGGAATGTTGTGGAAAATCACTGATAAGAGCAGTGGAATTCTGGTCGGAAAAAGAAAATGGACATAATCGGATAATTACAATCCCCAGATGTTAATGCAAACGCCACCATGGGCTTTTTGATGGGGTTACCAAATCTGTCATCACTTGTTCATTTATGTTCTTGCCAAGGAGCACAATTTGATTTGCACTGCAGCCGCTGTACTAAATTGAAACTTTTACTAGCTTATATATATATATATATATATATGTGCCGTAGAGTACTCTTCAGATTCATATTTGTCTGCTCTGTGAACATAATTCAATAAGGGAGCATAAATTTGATAGAATTGAAAAACATCTGACCTGCCTTCTTGTACTGCACTGCTAAATTTGACTGGGATCAGTTCCAGAGTCTTCAAGTCTTCAACTTTGGGAGCCTTGTGTGAGCGGGCGCTAAAAAGATTCCATTGTTTACAGACAGGACAGGCTCTGTGGGCTAACTAACTAACCAATATGGCCTGTTTCATGGGTGCACAGTTGCAGGGATGGCAGCGTGCCACCATACATGACTTTGTATTGTCAGTGTGCACTGGGAGTCTTTCCTCCTCCGTCTCTCTCTCTCTCTCTCTCTATACATCCCCCTCTCTAGACCTTCCCTTCCTCCCTTCCCCTATCCCTGCCTTTCTTTCCCTCGAATTCCCTTTTCTGCCATCTTTTGCTGCACTGATCCCAGATAGGCCTCCGTGTCTCAGGTCTTAATTTGACGCGGTAATTGGATGACAAGGTTCTCTGTCCTTTTTCGTCGTGAGTCAGCAAGAGTTTTGCTGGCTAGCGCCTCCCATTCCTGCTGGCCACAGGCGCTGCGCGGGTTGGACGACCGATTGTCCGAGGCCCATTCAGGTTTTTTGTGTCTCCCATCTCATCACCCGGACGTCAGCCCAGACCACACACAAGCACCACATTACAGTCAGAGGGCCTTTTGTAGTGGTTACTTGTTAAGGGGAAAGGGGAGCCAAATCAGCTCATCAATGGCTACAGTTCTTTTTGGGCAGCACATTTAGGGGTTTTGTTAAACTGAGACAGAGTAGGTACAGCTTAACGGTGACAACAGACGGGTTTGTCAGCACCCTGTAAGTAAAAAGGATAACGAGAAACGAGATGAAAACGGAAAAAAAGGTCTGTGAATTTAGTCCTTGGTCTACGATGCGTGTATATGTGTTTACTTACTTTAAGTTCATGTAAACTATCCATTCAGCACAAGGGCATATGTTTCCATGCAAAGAAATTAAAGCTGTACACAATTATTTTCTCAATATGTTCTACTGATTGTACTCCTGTAATCCTTTGTTTAAGAAAAGTAGGTAGCTAACTTATTGCACTTTTACCTCAGCACTAGTTCTGCTCTTAGTTGCTTGTTTAGGAAGGAAATGCACTTACGATTTCTGGTGACTAGTAGTTTTCTTGCCTACCTACGTTGAACGCACTTATTGTAAGTCGCTTTGGATAAAAGCGTCTGCTAAATGCCTGTAATGTAATGTAATGTAATGTCATGTTATGTTTTATAGCCTCTATTTGCTCTGTTCTTATTTATATCCTCGCCATTGCCATATCCTATTCTTTGCTGCTGCCATGACCCAGTTTCCCCACGGGGATCTTTAAGTTTCAGTTCATCATCTGAGCTCAAAATTGCGCAATGCACATCCATAACGAATTTCAAGGAATTTCCCTGCTGTTCCCTCAGACGTTCCAGGAAGAGCTGACATGAGCTCATGCGTGACATCACGGGACAGCCGCTCTAAATTGTAGCTTTCACCTTTTTCTTACATTCTTGAGGCCATGGTAGCATTCTGAGACTCCACACAGGAAATAACTGTGACTGGCTTTTGTTCCCACGGCGTTACCGACATTGACTTTCCTTGCCCAGGTACAATTTCTGTCCTGGCTGCATGCGGTATTGGCCTTCTCCATTGCTTCAAAACATTGCCCACATGTAATGGATCCTAGTGTGTGCAGGCTTGTACTGTATGTCTAATGGCTAATAGTCTTTAAGAACTGTAATCTGCCATCGTGGCTCTTATCTGATGTAATGGC